>QXTE01000056.1:4995786-5081352 GCA_003942145.1 Platysternon megacephalum | reverse complement strand
TTTTTTTTTTTTTTTTTTTTTTTTTTTTTTTTTTGCTGCCTGGGGCAGCAAAAACCCTGGAGCCGGCGCTGGCGGGTACTGTAGTTTTGAGAATGCTTGGTGGAGATTTTGTAGGTGTTGGTCTCTGTCTGAGGGGTTAGAGGGGTTAGAGCATGTGTTTTCACACCTCTACTGCTAGAACAGGGCCTCATCCTCCCTGATTGAACTAACCTCGTTATCTCTAGCTTGCTTCTTGCTTGCATATATATACCTGCCCTGGAGATTTCCACTACTTGCATCCGAAGAAGTGGGTATTCACACATGAAAGCTCATGCTGCAAAACGTCTGTTAGTCTATAAGGTACCACAGGATTCTTTGCTGCTTTTACAGATCCAGACTAACACGGCTACCCCTCTGATACTTGAAAATCTGAGAATTTAATAAGTGAAAGCAGTATGAGTTATTTAGCATTCACACTAATAAACAAGAATAATAGCTGATTTTTTGGCCATACCTGAATTCTGTCTAGAAATACATTTTTTTTCTTAGAAGGGCCTGATTCTGTACCTGGATTCAGCACCAATGCAGATGGAAAACAGGTATAGGAACCTGCCCACATGGGGATCCATTTGCCTTAGTGGGAAATTTCACATATTGCATGTCAAGCTCTGATCCCTATTCAATGTGCTACTTGCACAACACAATTAGAGGATTTTTTTTCAAAGGGCAAGATAAATTAGGTTACTGCTACCCCTAAATTAACCCTTTAGTTATATTTAACAGGGCTAAACATATTTGTCTTGCTCCCTCTCTAACACAAAGAAGCATCCTGTGAATCTGCATTCACTACCTTTACCCCGATAGTGCATTGCTATTTTCATTTAAAATAGAGCAGTCTCCACAGTAAGAATAAAATGTAAATAAATGACAAACAGGGAACTAGTGACCTAGTAGAATTTGTGACAGGGAGACCCATTGGTGGCAACTGGCAAAGGGTGCACTGTTCCTTACAAGCAACTCCTGTCTCAGAACTGATGAACTCACTACATCTAATCAGGGAGTCAAACAAGTATTGATTTTGGTTTAGTTTAGGTTTGGGTTCAGTTACATTAAGTGTGTTCGGGTTCTATTCTGGTTCAAGCATCAAAAAAATAACAGTTGGTTACTGATTTGAACTGGTTCAAATCAAATGTAAATTTTACTGAAAGTAAATTAAAAAGAGATAGTGGACACTTAACATTGAAACTATTTTGATGTTTGACCATTTACTTAGTTTTTATCTTTAACTTTACCTGAGTTTTCTTAGTGTTTTTGTGTTGTCAAATACAATTTGTCTTTAAAGGAACAATTTGGTTGATTGAGTTAAAATAACATTTTCTAATATTTGCTGTATCACATTGGACCACTCAGATGGGAGGATAAGTTTGAGTTTGGGGCATGGTTCCTGCCCCAAGTAGGGCTACTGCAGGAAAGAGTTGCACAAGGTGTTGGCGAGAGGTGGGAGAAGGCCTGTCTGAGGGGGAGAAGTGTTGGGGAACCATTACGTTTTTCCTTGGGTTCCTTTGAGTTATTGTTAACTTCTAGGACCAGGGAGCATTATTCTTTCCCCAGGGGAGTCTCAGACATGTTCCATCTCTAGAGCTCCCTGCAGCCTCATGTGCAGGCAGCTCCTGAGCTTCCCCTCTCTCTCCTTCTGTTCTCATTATACTGGGGCAGGGTATTTATCCATGACGGGTAGCACCTGAGGTCTCTACTGAAAGTTTGTAACTTATCAACACTCATGGTGTGATGTGTGTATGGGTCCTATTTAAGGAATAATGTAACTATATTGAAAATTATATCCTTATGGTCTTGGAGTGAAAGTCATCAGGGAATAATGACGATGGTCCATTCAAGCCACCCCTCCCTGACTAGCCAATTATGTAATGTATTGCTCAACTGTGTACCTTTGCATCAACCCAGGAAAGTCAATGGACAACCATCAAAGACAAACCATAAGCATCAAAACCACTTTGAGGTAAAAAAGAACATTATAACAGACAGGGGATCACTCTGTCTTTGAATAAAGACAAGAGGCTGATGCAGTATATCACAGGGTGGAAAAAGATACTCTGGATCCATTCACTGAGTGGACATCTTGTTGAGCAGGGGTGTTTCATGAATGATTTGATCCTGGTTCCTGGGAAGCCAGACAGGCTGCAACAAATTGGACTTTGGGGGGGAAATCTACTCTATTAAATAGCATAGGTTTAAGCCCTAAGTTTGTGTTTTATGATTTTATTTGTATTGTAATCATGTTTCCATCACTCTCTCTTGTTGTTTCTAGTGGAACTTCTGTTCTTTCTTAAATCAACCTCCTTACCTCCTTTCGCTTTATTACAAGTGCTGTGTGTTATACAGGAGCAGTGATTTAAGGAAAAACTGGGGCAGACTGTTCCTTTCGTAGCAGAGAATCTGGGATTTCTGAGTAGCCAAGGGCAGGGGCTGGATATCACAGGGGAATGCTTTGGGGGGACTGAGGTGCATCTCTTGTTAACCTGCAAGGTAAAGACAGGGCTGGCATAGCATGGAGCAGAGTGCTTTAGTGGCTGAAAATCCAGTGGTGTCAGGAAGCTGACACCAAATTACCACCAGCAAGACTCCCTCTTGCTAGGGGCAGGGGATAACAAGGTGACTCATAGTCCTGGGTACCTCGAGAACCATAACAAAATTCCAGTTAGAACAGTACTGACCTGAATAGGTCTCAGCAATTCAAATCAATTTATAACTTGCTCTGTAGCCAAGAAGTGATGAGGGAAAATGGTCTGTCTCCTATTATACAATGTGAAGCTTACAGTGCAGAAATGTGTGTACATTTTCAACTTTGCACCTGCTAAAGCAGCTAATTAGATTATTTTGTGTTTGTTTTTTGTTTTTTGGGTTTTTTTTGCTTGTTCTGGGAGCAATGCTAACTGAGAAATGCACCTTAAGAACTGATGTCACGGCTGCTCCTTGTTTCCCTCTTTGTGAGTACTACTAACTGATAAGGCAAAGGAGATAATGGATCACTGAGAAACAAGTGAGCACACCAGCTTGGACCTTCAACTCCATATGCTCTGTCATGCGCTCTTTCTGGTCTGGGGAAATAAAAGCTGATTTTATCTGGCAAAAGTTATTAGTTTGTTTCTGCCAACATTTTCCCAAAGAAAAAGTCAAATTCTCATCTCCCTTCCCTCCCCCCACTTCCTTTTCCCACCCACCCCCCAAAAATGGCATGGAAGCAAATGCTGAAAATGGTAAATCTGTACAATTATTTATATATTTATTTATTTATACTCATTTTATATATATATAGATATAGATATAGATAAAATTAGTGCCAGCATTAATGAATCGGGGGGGGGGGGGGGGGAATTGCATATAATGAATCCTAAAAAGTCATAACCAACTCAAATGGAAACAGCCTGATCAATTCAGAATTTTGGAAAATGCCCCATGAAGATTCCCACAAAGTTAGAGCCATCAATCATTTTCCTCAAAAGACAATACCACAGTAGTTGGGTCAAGATGTTCTTCCAACAATTATGGCATATCCAGCTTGAGGTGTGCAGCATTTCTGAAATGTTTGGTGCAGAAGTATATGAGAAAGTGGGGAAACTGCTGGTGTTTATACCTGTGCTTCTATAAATTATGATCTCTATCCTATAATGTGGGCAGATTCTTATGCCTGTCAGAGGATGACTGACCTCTTTAAGAGGGACTAGGGACCAATGCCCGTGGACTGACAGCCTGCTGCCAAATTGGGATTAGGGAAGTCACCTGGGCCTTATAAAGAGGGAATGTTTTAATATCTAGGCTGTGTGGACTTTTTAAGGGGGACCGAGTTAAGGGGAAACTCAGGCAGGACTCAGCAGAGCCACACTTGGCCAAAAGGAGACACTACAGGGCAAGGACGCTCTTTGATATAACCCTAACGACTTTTCTGGAACTCTGCATAGGTTCTGATCTTCTGGATCTGACTGCAGGATCAGGTCCCACATATGGGCTGAAAGGGCCATTCCTTTGGTAAGTAATAATGATGTGTACTGCTGGAATCAGAGGTAATCACTCTGATGGAACTATGGAGGTGTGAAGGGAGAACTGATACATTTTCTTTGTCTGGGCCATATAATGCAACAATTTTAGGAAACAAGATAGAAATAAACCTGTCTAAAATGTTCTGAATTAAATCCCATACTTTATGAAAACCGATTTCAGGATGGTCCCCTCCTCCTCCACAAACCGAACTTAAAACTCAGAACACATTTAGCTAAATATGTATTAGGGTTCATGAACTTGTCAAGCAAGTCTGGACCATTTTAAGCTTGAGCATCAAAAAGAAGTAAAAAGTATGGCTTTGCAGAGCTCTGTTACAACCAGGCTGACTATGATACTAAGCAGTGATATCCTGAGCACCCCAAGGGTTTTTATATTATAAGACTTGGATAAAATGTTATCCATTAAAGGTATTACAGAAAATGTTTTTGGTAAGAGCATCTGTGTTAGCAAGGTGCCGTATACTGAAAAGTGGGTCTTCCATATCAGGTTTAAATAATACTGAATGATATAGTCAACTGAGTATATTTACAAATGTGGGGAAGATAAAGTATTATCTCAAAGAAATGTTGGAGATGTTGACTTTTTAAAGGTGACCTCTGCTTATGCGTGCATATATACCAACACACACATTTATATGTGGCTCACACACTATCTCACAATACATAGAGAGAATTTCAACAGTAAGTGCTAATAAAAATTGAAAAATTTGGTTGTGTTAATTAAATTCTCTAAACATTTAAGACATTTCAGAAAGGAGAATCCTAGCACAATGCTTCACTCGAGTTAGCACTCAGCAAATTAGTGACCCTGAACTTAGGATCTCTTCTGTCAGTTCACCTTTTTAAATGCATATAGTGTATGGCACTAGCACAGAATGGAACAATAGCTGAAGCTCTATGGAACCTGAGATGCTAATTATGCTACAGCACATCTTTGGTTCTCTTGCAGTTTCCTTTGAATTACACATTGACTGGAGCTATTCAGCACTCATCCTTCTTTTATTTCTGGATTTGACTTTTTGAATAGAGGTATTGGTCAACAGTGCTAGGATTTAAACATTATTTACTGATATAAGCATCTTAATTTGTTCATGCTTATAGCTGTAACCGGTATATAAACAGATGATGCATAAAAGATGCAACAGTAAAAGAAAAAAACAGCAGTACACTTCACAGGTCACTTTCTGCTCTTATTTACACCCATGTAAAAATAGTGTATTCAAATATATTTTTTAGCTCAAGAAAGAAAACATACTGTAGTACCCTATAAAATCCTTGACATCAATCCCTATTTGCATCAAATCAAATACAATATTGTTTTCAAGTATTTATTTTGTGGAGGCTTCTCTTATTGTAATGTATTACCACAGTCTACTTTAATATAATGTCAGAGGGCATCCATTGCTATTTCATTTTTCTATTAGTTTAGAATATAACTCAGTACATCTTTGGATGGGCTTTCTTGCATTTTCTCATCAATTTTAACAATGTGTTACAGTTATTTATGTAACAACTGTAGATGAAATTATTTTTCATTTATGGCAAACTTTACTAATTCACTTAATACAGGTTCAATTTTATCTACTTTTGTCTTTATGATAATTTTTCTCCCCTCAATCATGCACTAAATGAGGTAGTTCATCTTTGTTTCTGACAATTATTATTACAAAAAATCTAAATGAATTGGATAGATTATTTCTAATGAAAATGAGACCTCCTTGCATTGGTCAATATTTTCCAAAAATGACCAGTCAATGTTGGCTGCTCAATTTGAGATACTTTAGCGGGCCTGATTTTCAGAGGGTGAATAGTTAGCTCTTCTGAAGAATAAGGCCCCATTAAAGTGTTTCAAGCTGGGCACCTAAAAACTGAGACACTGAAAAAAATAAACAAATCACCAGTCACTTTTGAAAATCTTGGTCAAGTACTGTAAAATCATCTTCTACAGATTGAGGACCCAGAAGTGCTAAACATATAGAGAACAGAGAAGAAAATCCCATAACACACTGAAAATGCAAATTCCAGAACCTGGTCATATATTACCAGTTCCAAGGTGCATGCAGAATGTACACACAATGCAAGTTCTATGTACAGAGTTTCAGGAGCTGACCATCCACCCTCTTTCTGGATCAACTTTCTATGTTTTAGAGGCACTGAAACTGCTACAGAATCCCTGAAACATGTCTTTTATATATATTTGCATTAGAACATTATAAGATTCATTCTGTGTTGATGGTCTAACACTCCAAGATGGACTTACGCCCTGGCAACAAGTTAACCTTCTTTGAGAGGTCACTGGTGGGGCTCTTACACACAATGGGATGGGTGTGGGAAGAGCCCTTTTCTTGGTTTCTTCCTTTGCTAGTGGAAACTACACATCCCACATGGAATTAGGTTAGCATGGATGTATCATATACATATGCATGTTCCACATCTTACACTTGTGTTGCTGAAGAATATAATTATTTTTTAAATGTTAAAGTTGGGGATTTAATGCCATAATGGCTTTTACCTTCCATTTCAGTAAACTAGAATTACAGCTGTAACTACCCACCAATTTCAGTAGTTTTATTTGTGCTTGGAATGGAATGGGCATAGCATATGTCCCAGAGTTTAATTCTGAGTATATATGGATTTTGCATTTGTGCATCACCATAACAGACACAGACTTACCAGTGCAAATTAGTATTGCCATTCTGCAATACCATGTTATTCTAATCCTGAGTCCTTCCTGCTTGGACATTACTAATTTTGTGATAATGTGTATTCAACAAGAACTAGATTGAGACCAAACAACTCATATCATCTGAAAATGAACATGTACAAAAGCAGACTTTCATTTTTACGTCAAGCAATAAAAATTCAGTTCACAATGAGAATGATCCCACCACTTCATCAGTCCTTTGTTCTGGAATCACCACTTATTTAGTATTCAACTCCATGTCCCATAGAGCTTGTATGTTCATATTGTTATGTTATTTATATCAGAAAAGGTCAATGAGGAGACCACATTGATAGACAAAGTTATTTTATATAAATTATTGCACGACAACAGGTTCTGTGTCTGGGGTGAGGGGTTGTTTACACTTCTTGGGCTTGATTCTCATCTTACTTAAACTGCTTTTTATACCAGTGTAACTGCTTTAATTTGAGTGGAGTTACACAAGCATAAGAGAAGGGAGAATCAGACCTTGTGTTTTTCACGTTGAATCTTTGCCCCATATTTTTGCCTTGGCTGGCTGAGCAGTGTGATCACAACAATTCCTAGATTCCATTTCAGAAGACACTCAGCACTTATGAGGCCAGATTCACAGCTGGTATGAACTGGCCTGGCTCCATTGAATTCCATGGAGCTACACCCATTTGCCACAGCTGAGGATTTGGGCATCCATCTTTTGTTCACGTAATGGATGTGAAGAGGAGAATCTTCCCTAAGCCATCCAAAGAACATTCTGTGAAAGAAAACAATCCCATCACCATTGCATAAGACTTCATGAGTTTTGACATTACTTCATTCCTAGAAGTCCTTACCAAAAAAAAAGGTAAAAAATGACAATTTCCACCACCACAACAACTATCAGCAACTTTCTTTAGCTTCATTCACTTTGTTAATGAACTAATACAAATTTACCAGTTGGCTTTGGCTTCAGTACTATTTTAAGAGTTCTGACAGAGTTGTTGTGAACCACTGCTGTAGGCCAGAAAAGCACACTGGATAAGGCAAGTCCTAGCACATGTCATATACATTATTTATTTAAATAATCACATCAGTGTTAGATGTAATATTATGATGGTTTTCAACCCATTTGAAATGTGCTTGATGATATGGGAGAATAAATGGCATTCAGTGAACAGGTTGGAAGCTGCCAAGCCTCACACTCACTTGCATGCTTGAACTTTAAAAGTTTCCACAATGTAGCCAAGGAGATAAATTGCAACATGATAATTCAGGCAAGTTACATACATTGATTAGGGATTATCATCCTTTTTGCTCCATGTCTATCCTTCCTTCCTGAAGTTTTACTTCGGGCCCAAGATGTAAAAGATGGGAGGTAGTGTGCAAAATTTTGCAGACCTTAAATTAGAAAGGTCAAAGCAGAGATTCAATTATTGCAATGGAGGGTGAATGTGACTCAAAAATTTGTTAGTACAACAAAAAATGGAGCAGCTGTTACATACAGAAGTAGTGAGTGTAATGAGACTACCTGTTGTTCCCTTAGCAGTTAATAACTAATTTTTTCACTATTCAACATTCAGGACACGTTCTGCTAAGTTTACAATATAGTATCACATCACTTGGTTCAAGCTCTAATTTAAATTACCAACAATTTTTATGCAAAATAATTCAGAATTTAATGACCTCATTATCATCAATAAACAATTACTTTGCAGATTTTCCGACAAGCCAGGTCTTCATTAAATAAAAAAAGACAGTTCTTTTAAAAGTGATAGGCATCTGCATTAACCCTCAATTCAACAGGAGTTGTATGCAACGAGTCCCACAGTATACAATACAAAAAACTGATCAGCAATTAAAAGCCTTCATGTATTTTGGAGCTGCTATATCAAGCTGAAAACACAGTCAGTCATACAAAAAGAAATGTAATTAAAATTGTTCTAGAAAAATAAATGCCAAAACTGCATGAAGCATAAAGGGTCCACTCTTCATATGATGGACTATATTCCTCTGTGTGTGTTTGTAAGTCTGCTACAGCAAACATACTGGAGTCTGTTTTACAAGATACACAGCAATTAATTCATATCCTGAAGACTGGAATGCAGGACTGACCCTAAAGATTCTGGTCTTGAACCACAAATCTGTGGATTATATACCAAATTTGTCCATAATCCCACTGATATCAATTGGGAATTATGTGTGAATATTTAGGGAAGAATATAGCATATAGGAAGGAAATTGTGAGCCCTCTAACAAAACAAATGAGTGATCAATGTTTACTCCTCATCCCTTTTGATATTGTAAAGCATGTGCTTTTCAGAGCTTTCTCGTTTCTTTTTTAATAACATATTTTCTTGTTCTGCATTCACTTTCAGTGAAGCTTTATCTCCAGGCTTGTGCCATAAGCCACAAACCACAGATCAAACTGGGCAAGCCAAGTCATGAAAAGAAAGTTCATGTCCACTGTCACTGTGGAGTGTATTGGTTAAGTGAAAATGGGGACTTTACCGATGATTATGAATCCCTCTCATGGTGGACCATGGAGGATAGAAGTCCAAAGGTGAATACTACTTCAATCAATAGAAATCCTCCTTTGGCTCAAGTATTAAGGGCTTGTGATTCTGAAACAAAAAGTCCTGGGCCTATCCATGTTTCTATGCCACCATGAAATGATTACAACTACTCTTGTTCTTGTGCTGTTCCTCTCAATGTAGTGTCTGAGCATGTTGGGTTCCTCTCAATAGCTTTGTGATTCATCACACTTTAGAAAAAGCAGCATTCTGCTTCTGCCCTGAATGGTAACACTGGGCTAAACTATCAGTTAGAAAGATCCCTCTTGAAAAGCACAGAGAAACGACAGACAGACAGTCAAATCACTACCACCACCTCTTGTAGCACCTCTCTTCCACAGTCTCCTCCTCTTTTGCAACTACCAAGAGCTAAGTATTTTTCAGCACTAGTGCATGATAGTAGAAGCATCTGGTCTAGGGACAAAAATCTGAAGAGAAGGCGAAAGTAGACTGCAAAGCAACACCTCCCTACCACATCAAGTGGCAAAACGTTAAAAACAAAAAAAAGATAGCTACTGAACCATTTCTAGCACATCACAGTAGATGCATAAAAGATCATTTGAAGTCAATTAAGTGGCTCTGGATTTGGTCCGTGGATGTGGCTATATTAGGAATTAATCCTGCAAATTTCTGTAAACCACAGACCGTGTCTACACACTAAGGCCTTGATCTTGCCATCAGACCCACACATATGGATCCTTAAGACCACACAGAGCCTTACTGAGGTCACTGTGGTTTTACACAATTGAATTGAGCTGTTCTATGATTTACTGGCTGGGAGCAGAGTTTTAATATAATTTTGTCTCATCATATTCACACAATTGCATCTGCTTTCATGGTTCTAGCTAAGAAGGGTATATTTAATTGCTTCTGTATCAGGGTTCTGCTGGGGGGGTGGGTTTGGCAAATCTTTTCTCTCACTGTGTCAAGCAGTGTTTCATCCTGTATCAAGTATCACTTCCAGTGATTACTCAAATGTGGAAACTTAAAATTTGTTTTATAGGAGCATTCTTGTGAGCAAAAGTTGGTTGATTGAATATTCTTAGAAAGTAAAACACAAAAAAAGGTTTTACTATGGCTGAAGTAATTTCATTTTAAAATATTCAATAAAACAATCCTGGGGGAAAATTTGGGTATTTACCCATTCTAGTTCTATCCTTGGAACAAGGCTGGCTTCATTTTTTAAGCCAGATCATTTTAAATGAAGTTAAGACCAAACCAGTTTTAAACAGTGATTAAATTCACCATACACTGTAGACTAGGTCTAAGAGAACAGCAGTGCCTATTAGTATATTCAGATGGGGCTTTCATACTATACTCACTAGGAGCAAAAAAATATCTTCCTGCAGCAGCTGGTTATCCTTAGAAGCCTCCAGCTTGAGTACTGACTAGACTCCACTCATTTACAAAAAAATGATGTGCTGACAGACCAGGAGAGCATTTGACAGCAATGAGATATAGAAAGCCTTAAAGCCAGCATGCCACATTTAGTCTACCATTCCCAGGTGACCTGCTTTTTAGTTGGTAATCTCAGGAAAAATAGATTCTGATGAACATCATAAAAGACCTGCTGTTCCTTTCTTCTCCAGTTCCATTGACTATTAAAACACCAGTTGTTAGAGTAAACAGTTAAGAATTAGCAGCAGATAGTAGAACGTACACCCAATCAACTGTAGACCTGAAGGAGAGTCAGAGATTGATTTAAGCTTGGATGAGAGGCTGAAAAAAAGTCTGATTCAACCAGTGAAAGTTTTATGAGGCAGGAATATTATAAGCAGGGTATCTCTGCAGGCATTACTGTGAATCTCCTACAATTTACAGCTACTAGATGGAGTCTCAGAAATTAAACCTTCTACATTAGTTACCAATAAAGAATCCACATTTGTCAACAGTTACCACAAAGCTGTTTCTGGAAATACCATACTATCCACTCTATATTTAGACGATCTGAATAAAAGAAAAGAATGAACTAACAGTTGGGCAAGCTAGACAGATGACATTTAAATATTTCCTTGTGCTGTTCATTACACCTAATTGACAACAATGAACGCAAAAAATACAGTGCCTTTTATATCTTGAATAAACATTTAATTTAGTTCTCATGAAATTATACAATGGGAGCAAACAACTTGCCAACATTACGTGTAATCTTTTGTTCTCTATAATCTCTTATTAACACTCCAGCTTTAAACTAAATCAAAGCAACATCTGCACTTAAATAGTTTAAAATCCCAAAGTAGCTTCTCAGCAAGGTAATAAGAAAATATATATTTCATATAAATGTGGCATTACACATCAATAAATGTCCCTTTTAATGGGTTTCAGGCCATAATGTCTCTGTGTAATAATGATATGAAAATCTCAGTATATTCTGATGTGGAAAGGCTTTCTTTTGTTTACACCTTGAAAATATTATCTCAACTGTGATGGTCATACTATAGATTACAAAGTAAAAAGCCCATTACTCACCACATCTTCTTATTGTATTTCTTGAGAAACAGTGATAACATGATTGTTGGTTTAGGCCTTAAAATGTGTCTTCATTTCTATCATTACAGATGACTATTCAAAAAACGAGAGCACCACTTAGTAGGTAAAACTGCCTCGTTAGTGGTATTAACCTGTCATTCAACTTAGCTCAATGTCTCATTTTCTTACTGTTAACTTCTAGCTCTCAACTTCCTAGATCATACAGAACTGTCATTTTACAATGGGGCAAGGATCTCACCCAGTGTTTTCCAACACGTTTACTCGTTAAGCTCACATGATAGCAAGAGTGCTTTTAATTTTAAAGTAGTAAGAGAAACTCAGCTTCACAGTAAACAGAAAGCCATGTGACCCAGAGGGTCAGACTGTACTCTGGTCCTGTAAAGGAGAGTGAGACTTCCCACACCTTCACAGCTGCACAGAATGTACTCCAATTGGAGTTGGGTAGGGGTCGTTTTACGCCTGATACTCACTGACGTTAGGGTCACCAACATTCTAATCGCACAAAACCAAACACCCTGCCCCGCCCCTGCTTCAAAGCCCCACCCCCACTCACTCCATCCCCCCTCCCTCTGTCGCTCACTCTCCCCCACCCTCACTCACTGTCACTAGGGCTAGGGCAAGGGCTTGGGGTGCAGGTGGGGCCAGAAATGAGGGGTTCTGGGTGAAGGAGGGGTTCCGGGCACAGAAAGGGGTGTGGGCTCTGGGAAGAAGTTTGAGTGCAGGAGGGGGCTTCAGGCTGTGGCAGGGGTTGGGGGGATGAGGGGTCCGGCTGGGGGTGTGGGCTTTGGGGTGGAGCCAAGGATGCGGGGTTTGGGGTGCAGGAGGTGGTGTAGGTGGGGTCTTTGGGCTGGGGATGAAGGGTTTGGAGTGCAGGAGGGGGTCCGACGGGGGCTTCGGACTGGGGACGAGGGGTTTGGAGTGCGGGATGGGGCTCAAAGCTGGGGTATGAGGTTGGGTGCAGGGTCTGGGAGAGAGTTTGGGTGTGGGAAGGGGTTCTGACCTGGGGCAGTGGGTTGAGGTGGGGAAGGGAGTTTGGGGTGCAGACTCCAGCTGGGCATCACTTACCTCAGGCAGCTCCTGGAAGTGGCTGGCATGTCCAGCTCTTAGGCGGAGACGTGGCCAGGCAGCACCGCGCACTGCCCCCGTCTGCAGGTGCTGCCCCCACAGCTCCCATTGGCCGCAGTTCCTGGTCAATGGGAGCTGCGGAGCCGGCACTCGGGGCATGGGCAGCTCACAGAGCCTCCCTAGCTGCCCCTGTGCCTAGAAGCCGGACATGCCAGCCATTTCCAGGAGCCACCTGGAGCCAGGGCAGGCAGGGAGTCTGCCTTAGCCCTGCTGTGCCGCCAACTGGACTTTTAGTGGCCCGGTCAGGCGTGCTAACTGGAGCCACCAGGGTCCCTTTTGGACCAGGCATTCCGGTCAAAAACCAGATGCCTGGCAACCCTAACTGACATCTTTCAAAGGAGTGAGTGAAGCTATGGATCTATACCTATATGATCCAGCCAATTAAACTAGTTAAGCTAGAGGTGAGAGGGAATAGGCAGCTGCCCCAGAAGTGCTGAAGTATCGATTCCCTCCATGCTGAAGCAAAAGGGGAGCAGGGGAAGTGGCACAACTGCACTCACCCCTTGCACAAGGCTGAGCCTAAGGCTCATTAACCAGCAGTTAATGAGAAAATTGTGTGTGTGTGTGAAAACAACATGTGGCAGTGCAAACTCATAACATGCAAATACACATAAAAACAAATACATACATATATTGTAAGGGATTGCCTTACAGGCCATCGATAAAACTGCCACAGCCAAAGAGTCATTACAGTTATTTGCAGGTTGGGAACTCAGCTGAAGTTACTTTGTGATGTACAGACTGGAGCAGATCTAGGCTGCTTGTCAAGCAGAGATCAAATCAAATGTGATAGGACTGGTGATAGGAGGCAGTATTGTATTTGACTATGGGTCCGTGTAGGATCCCTGGACAGAGGCAAGAGAGCTGCTTCTCTGAGACAGGGCAGACATGCCTAATTCAAAGTTTCTTCCAGAGGGAGTTGCCTATGTGCCCTTTGTTCCAAATGTGAAACTGACCTTCAAGGCCCTGAAAATCTGCTACTGATGGCAAAAGGGCAACCAGTGAGATTAGAAAATGAACTAGCTAAGAAAGTAAATATAATACACAGGTGGACATGACAGATTTCTTTACTCCTTCCCATAAACATTCATCAGGCAATCATGATGAACCCTCTATTGCCCTTTGAAAGCCATTCCGGAAGTTTTTGTCATTGGGACAAGTTGTGCCCTCATTTACACTTGTGTGACCTTAATGAAGTCCAGTATTTTGTTAAAACCAGAAGTATTTACAGGACTAATTAACAATCAGTCATTTATTTAAGCAAAGCCTGTGATGTTTATTGATTCCCTCCTCTCTTTCTCCACACACTGCAACCCGCTCCCATGACCTCACCCTTTGGAATACAAATTAGAAATACAACACAATTTGATGGGCCCTGAAATGAGCATGCAGATTTACTGAAACATGAAATGCATGAGAGATTAGTTAACATAAAAATGACTGCATCAAAAGGAAGTTTATTCAGAGAGGTACTCTAGTGGCAGTTGAGAGGCAGACTTATGACCAACATTGACTGGGAAGTTCACTCACTGTATAGGATCTATTATAGAGCTCCTACAAAACATCTTCCAAAGGTTGGTATTTGGGAGGAGACATTTAATTTATTAAGGGGAATAAATGGGAGTATTTAGAACAATACCATGGCATTTCAGTATACATTATCAGACTGTTTCTGGCTGAATTGACTCCAAGGATATTTTTAAAGTATTGGTAAAGGAAATGTTGAACGGAGACAAACATTAATCCATTCATTTTCATTAATGTACACACAGGACCAGATGTTGAATTACTGACTGACTTCTTACTCAGGAAAAAACTCTCATTGATTTCAATGGAAGTTTGCCAAAGTAAAGATCTGGGATGGGCAGATTGTGCCTTGTAAACTCTTATACAGCAAAGAAGAATGAGATCTTTTTTTTTCAATGGATGCTCTCCACCTATTTGCACAACATATACGAAAGCTAAAATGAAGAACTATAAAGTATAACTAAGATTTTCAAAAGTGACTAGAGATTTTGGATACCTACATTTGCATGTGCCCAATTTAATTCACATTTAAGGGGCCTAATTATCCAGGGTTAGGAGCTCCTCACCTTCTGAAAATGTTGTCTGAAATTAGGATCTCCAAAACGGAGGCAACCAACATCGCTAGTCACTGTTAAAAATCTTGGGTCACACATTCCTAAAGGCACTTCCAAATTCATTTTTACACACACACAAATTTACTTAATACTGACTAAAAAATACTAAATCACTACAGCAATGCAGCTACATGAGATGGATGCTTCCTATGAGACACTGACCACCTTATTACATAAAGACCTAAATAACTATAAGTCAAAATTCATGTAAGAAATACAGGTTTAAATTGTTTTAACACATGAAACTTTGTAATATGAACAGTGCAAACAGAATAGAATTGAAATGGATATACCTTTTACAAATTAAGAGTTTTATTTTAGGCAAAAACAAACTCTACAATATGGATTTTTGGAGGGTACATTTCATATTTCAGAAAAACAATTCAGAAAAACAGTTGATATTTTAGGGGGGGGGAGTCTAAATAGTGCATTACTATTAGCTGGTTAAAAGATTTCTAATTTTGACCAAAAAAAAAAAAAAAGTTTTTATGAAGTGTTGTCCCCCTTTTGCTACCAGATCTGTTTATCTATTTTAGCGTATATGTTTACATTGATCCTTACTCCTACTCATTTTTGTATCAGAAAATTAATACAGCTTATTGTCTTAAAATCTATATTCCACTTCCTAGCATCCATATAAGGCCCGGTGTGCCATTTTAGTGTTATGAGGGGATGATCTGGTTCAGGAGGTTTCTTTGAAGGCTCCTTGTAGTGGCATGAATTTCACCCTGTATGAGTGTAATGTAGATTAGAAAAGCTGTCATGTTTTTTTGCCATTAGAATAATTTCAAGTGCTGACACTATTGTACACTATATTTTACATTTTAATGGGTATTTCTATATTTCTTTTAAATGAACATTTGAAATTTAAGTTTAAAGAGTAGAATCCACTCGACTATGCTTCTCAAAAAAGTGACTGAGCCACTGAAAACAGATTTTACCCCAAGAGTCTTCCATGTCCTTTCAAATTACATTTAAAGACTTTTTATAACTCTTACCTAACAGAGATACAGCAATAGCAAAGCTATAATCCTGCTGCAAACATAACCATGACACCAGAAGGCAAACTGATTACATCTTATGAGATCCACACTCCCATCTAAATGTATTCCAGCAGCAAAGCTCAGTTAGACAAGTCCTGAGCCTGTTTTCTCTGTAATTTCTCAGCAGGAATCAACATAAGCAATACTCTGATGATCATACTTCTGCCGGATTACCTGCTATAGACAGCGCCTTCTTTGCCTCCAGACAAAACAAAATAAATTATCACATTCTCAGAAAAGCAATTCCAAAGGGCTGAAATATGAACTGTGTCTTTGTGGAAACGTGTGTGTTCCTAACCTCTTCATACATACAAATCAAGTTGTGTTGCGTGTGGTGGGGTTTTTTGTGGGTTTTTTTTTAACTACACAAACAAAAGGATAACAAGCTTCCAGATATTTTAGCAACATTTCTACTTTTGCTTTCCTTTATCCACACATTCTTCCTCCATTAGCATCCTCTACCCCCAACCTCTGTGGTTTATTTTCCAGAAATAACTTAAAGACCACACTGAGAGGACGCCTTGTTTAGTGGATTGAGCATGGGGTTTTGAATTAAGGAACTGCCAAATTCTAACCTTAATTCCAGCAAGAAACTGTTGTGCAGCCTTAAGCAAGTCACTCACAGGCAGATTTTAAAGGTATTTAGGCATTACTCCCCTCATTGCTGCAATGCCTAACTGATTTAGGAGCCTATGTCTCAGCTTCAAAAATGGTTTAAATTCCTAAGTACCTAAATCAGTTTTGAAAATGAAAATTGGAGCTTAAGTGATTCCTTGCAGCTCCTATTGACTGATTGCACAGGCAATTGCAACTGCTCCACACGTGCGCAATTAGGACCTCAACCTTTCTGTCTCTGTTTCCCTAATCAATAAAATGGGCATAATTAAGTAGGATTAGGATAATAATTTGAGATGGGGTACTTCAAGGTGGCCTTGCAACCCCCAAAACAGATTGAGCCTGAACTCCATCAAGTTAGCTTATACATAATACTTTTTACATACTCATCCTAAAGCTGTTGTAATCATTCAAGTTTGTACAATGTGAAAATGTAAAACATAATGAGTCAGATTGTGCCTAGCTGTTACACAGGTGAATGTGACTGACCTCTTCCCACCAGTCACCGTAACTGTGCACAAGATACTCCTTCCCACTCCTGCAGCACACAGAAAGGGATAGGGAAGTGCCAAACTTTACAGATGACCAGTCACTCATGAAGAGGGTAACAGTGGGAGCTCAATACACCCCTGGCAGCACAGGAAGACATGGTGCCTCCTTGAGAAAGCATGCCTTCCAAGGCTTCCCTGGAGTAACACAGTTCTGCTCTACCCTCTCCCTCCCCTCTCCCCTCTCCTCCCCCCGTAGAGAACTATGTCTTGGAGAGAGACAATTAAACCCTAGATAAATGCTTATTATTGTATTTTATTGGCTATTTTGCAACAATGTTCTGTTTAGACATAGTTATTGAGAGAGAGAGAGAGACTGAGATTTTTAAAACCCTCATTTAGAAAAAAAATCTTGGCAAAAACATGAAATGAATATTCCAGACAACTCATCTTAACATAACTACTATAAATCCATGTTTTAACAATTTAGGCCATATGTTTCTGTGGTCTGGGCACTGCAAAGTGAGGAAAAGTGTAGCAGTTTAATACAAATCAAGTCTTAAGAGCTTGAAGCCTAGCCAAAACCTCCTACTTGGTACGATCTCATTCCAAACTGCAACTGAAAAATGATGTTATGTAGATGATCTGCATAAATGAGGCTGTGGTGTATGGAATTGTGGGAGGAGTTAAGGAAAATGTGTGTTACGTATGGGTATGACACCTTGGAAAGAAAGTCTAAATTGCTACTAGAAATACATTACAGATTACTTGTTCCCTAAAGCCATATGGTACAACTTGCATTTGTATACAAAAGGCAAAAAAGTGTACTGCAAAAGTGTGCAGAAAAAGTTAACATAGCATTCCATAAGGATATTCAAAAAAATCTTAGTAGTAACTCAGAGCGTATATGCAATATACAGAGAGAATGGCACATGAAAATGGACAATGAAATTACAAGCTATGAAAGCAAACACAGCAGCCTCTTCAGATCTTCTTCATGGTCACTGAAACAACAGGTTGAATATCGGAAAAGGATATACATCACATGATAAATGTTATTTTTGATAAATAATTAAATTGAAAAAAAAGGTAGCTAAAATTAGTGCTAGTCACAAGTCCAAAACATTATTAACCGATTTAACTATTTGATGAACATAGCAAAGATCGATCCCTTTCCCCTACCGTATGTCAGTTTTGTCTATTGCACTTTGGGGCACAGACTACCTATGACTACGTTTGTACAGTACCTAGCACAATGGAGCCCCATTCTCGGTTTATCCTTAGGCACTACTGTAAAAAACATGATCAGTAATACTAATAATCCAAATTATAACCTTAGATTTGAACACTTTTGTCAAACTTAAACCTGGACCTGAATTTTGCTCCTGAAGCCATCTCTACTGAACACAATAAAAAAAGAACGACTATGGTATAGGAAATGTCTCTGCACAATTCTGAGTTCTTTATGAAGGAACTACAGATATATTTGTTCCATTTACAAGGGTACCATGCAATGATACTGCAGACTGGGTAGAGAAAAACCTTTTTTTCTCTCACATTGGCGTATGAATTTGAAAAGCTCAGAGGTTTCGTCTGTCAAAGAAACATTTTTTTTTAAATATACAAATTAAAATCCAAAGGTGTCAGTAGAAGCTATTTTAAAACAAGAAAATTGAAGAAATCAAAGGAAGCATCAGCTAATGTAGAATGTCATTATTTTGAGAAATTTCAGCTACCTCAGTTTTAATGCAGTTTACACAAATTAAAATACACTTAGTTTCTTTAATGTCACTGTGCTGATCTGGAACACTTTGTTTTCTTGTTGTTTTTGTTCCTTCCTTGCTCTGATCTCAGTACTAATGCTTTATTTTTCTATTTCAAAGCATTATTTCTCTTTTTATCCTACCTCTTTCAGACAAAAATAAATCCCCAAATACATATGCAACCTTCTTTCAAAGGTGGGGGGGGGGGTTTCTGTATTTTTTGGTAGTCATCTGGGTACATTACAAGTGTTCAAATATATAGCTACCTGTCTCTTAAGGAAATTATAGTAATAAAAATTATAGACAGAATTGTATTGAGCCAGTTAATTGGATGCCAAGGCAGTATAGTGGCTGAGGTGGACTTGAGCCTCAGTACACTCAAGCTCAAGTCCACTCTACTTCACAGGAACTAATATTTTTGAAAGCACTAGTAAGGTTTTACATTCCATAGATATTAAATAATTTGAAGTGAAGATTATGGAATCATAATGGTTTCCAGAGTAAGAGGATATGGGCAAGGGAAGAGAAGTGAGGACTAGAGATGGGTATGGAAATTTAGTTCAGATGTGTATCTGATCATAAGCAGGCCTTTCCTTTTGTGAGCCTTCTACTTCTTCTGCTAATTCTTCCAGCTAATAGTTCTTTTTTGGTCCTTTAGTAAACTTTTATTTCCAGTTAAACCCAATGAATTGTAACTCACCATAAAATTTGAAGAATGAAATCTTAACAGTTAACTGGAAAAAGGTTCTGCTTGTGAGAGGCACTGAGGTCCAGTGGACAGGGCACTGAATGAGCACTTGGGTTCAATTCCTGGCTGTGCGGATAAGTGGCTGGGTGACCTTGGGCAAACCATTTAATCTCTCTGTAGCTCTGTTTCCCCTCCCACTTGTTGTCTATTTGGACTGTAAACTGTTTGTGGCACGGACTGTCTTACTATGAACTCAGTAAACAGCATAAATTTTGAAAGCACCTAGCATAATTGGTCCCTAATCTCTGCTGGGCCCTTTGGTGCTCCTGTAATAATAATGTCAGTCCTTCTTTTATGTGAACAAGCTGTTCTTTTCTTAATCCTCATCTTGAGTTCCTTAGATTATGTGGTGCCTGTGTGGTTGTCTGCTCTTCAGCTCTTCATTTGTTACAGACAGAAGGGAATGGAGAAGAGCACTGATCATTGATGGTGGAGTACAACCAATAGTGTAGGAGAAGCATGGCAACGTACCCAAATTCTAGAAGTAGGAAAACAAGAGGAACAGAGGAATGGGAAAATACAAGGGTATAAAAAGAATGGAAATGTAGAGGTGGGGAAAAAGGGAGCAAGGAAAAGATCAACAGGAGAAAGACATACATGCTTTCAATGTGTACAAGGTGGTAATTAATATGACATATGAACCTATAAAACAGCTACTGAGGCCAAAATTTTGTAATTTTCGTTGCCCAACTTCAGAACATCGAAGTAGCTTAATTTTTGGAGGGCAGATGATGAGCTTTTTCTAGAAATGAAGCGCTATTAAAGGCATTTTGAATAGAACAGCTCAAAACTGAGGCACTCAAAAAACACTCAGTAGTCACTTTCAAAAACCTTGACCTCAGTGCTCAGCGCTATATAAAATAGAGGAAGACTATGTTTGTTCCAAATAGTCGCACTATAATCTGTAGACAATACAATGAAGTTACACAATGAACCAGAAAAAGGCTTAGTGTCAAAGATGTGCCAGAATATTTTTTTATTTTATAAATAAATATAATATATTATATTATATAATATATAAACAATACTATGAAAAGTGACGGATTAACACTAAAGAGCTTCACTGTGTTTCAACATAATTCTGGGGTTATTCAATTTGTATTGGTTTGCAATTGACAAGTGAAAGCTCTACAAGTTATTTCACAAATACATGGATACTTTTTGTCCAACTAACTGCTCTCTCCTAAATCATAACTGAACAAAAGGCATGGAAAAACCTTTGGGCGATTAAAAACCTGTAGAAAAAAGTGGATGTCTACCTTTACGTGTATATTGCACCTAACACAATGGGACTTCAATCCTGATCTGGGCACCTCTGGATACTATGATGATCTACATATTAGATAATTTTGGGTGCTTATCAATTCATTTAGATGTTGAAAGATATGGATGAGGAAATAATTGATATCAGAGAAGGATTAAGAGTGTATACATTAAAAATAATAGTTTTCATTGGAAGCCAGTACATTAATCTATTTAATGACTCAAGGGTTAAGAGTTAGCCTCTTAATCCAAGGGCTTTAATACAAATTGATATTCTGCTGAGTAAAAGGCATTGGAAAAAAACCCGAAAACCTGAAAAGGAAGAGGAGCAGAAAACAGAAGGGTTTTGGAAAGAACTGCGTGAATAATGTTAGGGGAAATCCAAGTTCAGACAAATCAGATGCTTAAATGAACATTGTATCTGATCCAAAGCCCAGTCAATGGTAGTCATTAACTTCAATGATTTTTGGATTAAGCCCACTGTGAGTTTGTTTTGGAGAAAAAAAGAAAAGAAGTTGCTCCACCTTGTACACTTTATTCTCTGGGACAAGCATTTTGCATTTCATTTTGACTTTTGCATTGTGGCATTATGATGCATCACCATATCATGCTGTAACGTGTTACGTCCACTCAAGAAAAATCCAGCTCTCTATATCACCATAAGCCTGATTCACCACTGCATTACTCCTGTAGACCTGTATCTGTGATTAAAGTGGAACTACAGTGGCAAAAAAATTGGAATAAAGCAGCTGTGAATCACGGCCCATGTATGCAGTGCAAGGAAGAGGAAGAAGCTATCTGCTTCCTCAGGGACAGCCTGAAAGAACATTGCCCATCTCATCTGGGAGCCCATTTGCAGTGTTTTTCAAGGAAGGAAGAAGAAAATGATCTGAGTTCAAGTTCTGAAAGTTTGCTAAACTTGTCAACCTCTAAACCCAAATTCCTTAGAGTTCACCTAACCCTAAAGAGTGAGAAATCTATTTCTAACAAGAACAAATCTTACCTTTCAACACTGAAAAAAATCACATTCCTTTTAAATTCAAGAATAGAACATGCTTTCAACCCTTCCGATCCTTAAACTTCATGTAATTCATCACAGGTGTGTGACTTCTGCTTTTTACAGCCAATCAGGTTACAGGAAAATAGATTTGAACAAAGCAATAATAAGGAATATAACAACAGGGCAGATAGTTCTGCACAGCACTAGTTACAGTCAAACCTGAGATTTTTGTCGGGAGTCTGCACTTCACCCCATTTGTTGGGAAACACAGGTATTCATTCTGAATGAACTGTTTGCAAGCTACTCAGATAGGAGAAATATTCACAAAGAAATTCTCAAATAATTAACACTTTAAGAAATTTTGTGATTATACATAATACTTTTTAGCCCATGAGATGTAGTGCATAACAATCCATTTTTAATGAAAGTACATGAGGGCTCGCTCCTGGCCCCATCCTCTCCTCCTGCCTGTTGTATGTCACTCAAGAAGTACAATGCAGGCAGAAACCCAGCTTAATAGGCCAGAAGAAGCACATTTCTCTGAAGTAGGGAAATACCTAGATTACATAGAACGGGTTATCTATATTCTTCTATGACACCATCATTGCTGTATCTACGTTCCTAACAATTATCACTGGATTTTCTCCTCACAATACCCCAGTGAGGTAGGCAAGTATTAACCCCACATTTTATGGAGGCACAGGGTAAAATAAGCGACTTGGCTGAGGTCACACGGGAAGTCTGTGGCTGATCTGGGAATCGAATCCAGGTCTCCTAAGTCTCAGTCCAGTGCCCTGTCTACTAGGCCATCCTTCCTACCTGTTTTGACTCTATGCCCCTCCTCTCTCCATTGTCTTGGCACAGTGAGATTGTTAGGGAAAAAGGGGGCACGATCAGAGTGCCATCATGGTTAGACGATCCCTGATTGGAGGAACAGTTCTTGGAGCCCATAACCAGGCAGGGCATCTTAGAGCAGCATACGTCACACCAGGAGCTGAACTGGGAAGCAGGTGAAGAAAGGCTTAGTAGGGAGTTGCTTAAAACCCATCTTTGTCCCACTGCCCAGTCCTGTACCTCAGGTGTACCAAGCACAGCTCAGATATGGCTGAGAATTCAGTACATTAGCTTTGTGATTAATAAATTGTATTCTAAATGCAAATGTTAATATTTTGAATACATCAGATTTTTTTTTAAACGTAGCCATCATTTTAAAGCTCATGTTTCTTTTTTTTCTAAATTGTTGGTTTGAATGTTGGGATACAGATTTATTACTTGATATGGTTTATTGAATGCTGACAGTGTGACTGGTGCTGTAAAAACAAAGGAAGACTCAATCCCTGACCTAAGCCATTTAGGCATCTGAAAAAGAAAAAAATAGAAAAAAGGATACTGCTGCACTGTCAGGAAGCCTTGTTTGAATACGTACATTTGATTCCATGTGTAGCTTTGATCAGCCAGTCAAAACAATAGAGTCACACAATTCATGCCCTACCTGGAAAAAACTCTAGGGCCAAATATAAACAGACATTTCAGTAAATTTCAATTTGTGACATTTCCGGTAAATCTCATTGTCGGAAGGGTTTCAGTAGCGCAGTTTCAGTCAGGGCTTATTTGATAGGCTCCTTTGTATAGTATTTGGGCAGCCTAATAAAGGCATTACAGTAAATATAATGAACACTACTGTAATGTACAGAGCTGTTGTGAACCTTAACTAACGCCTGTAAAACACTTACAACAATGTAGCACTGGTAAGTATGTTCTAGTATTTCTCAATTTAGATCATGTTTTCTTTCTTTCTCTACCACTTAACGGATGCACTGACTCATACTTTTAAAATGAAACTCTATTGGTTTGAGAAAACATGTAAGGTGACCCAATCAATTCCTCTGTCTGTTGCTTGACAGCCAAAGCTTTGCAACAATTTTACACTCTCTGATTGTCTGATCTCATCAGGATGCAGCAACCAAGCTTCTTGCAGCATTTGGAATTGTGTTTTTCCTATGAATAACAACATCATAGCAGAGGGACAAATAAATAAATAAATAAATAAATAAATATTAGTGCCTGCTGAGAAACTCAACAAGATAGGTGGGTTCAATATAAACTTCCCTGTACCCCCCAAAAAACAATTGCCTCATGTCATGTCCTGGTAGGCTGTCTAATCCATAACCGACTCACATTCGTTCAAGTTCTATGTAGAAATATAAATGAAATCAAGCGATTTCACATGGTTAAACATTTATAGGTCATTTTAGAGACCTTAGATGCTTCCTGCAGTGTTTTAGTCTGTTTTCAAATTGTGGGAGAGGGGAGGGAAAGGGGAGTGTCTAAAAAAAGACACTTAAGAATTTCCTGATTATCTTCTTCTTTTTTTTATACTTGAGTTTTAAATTAGGCAGCAGCTTGTGCCTTTACTCTTCACAAAAAAAATTGTCTCCAAAGGTAGTCCATTCATGGCACACGGTAAGACCCTCCAAAAAACATTTCTGAAATCATGAATTATACATCATAAACTCAAAAAAGAAGAGTTAATAAAAATCAATCTATGCAGCTTCCATCAATTATTAATATGAAATGAGGCATATCAAATGACTTTTCTCTTTGCCGTACCACTCTGATTCCACTTACCTCTGATGCCAAAGCTCATTTTCTGCAGTGTAGTTCCTTGCTTTTTTACACACTACACAAAACTTCCTAAAATACAACAGATAATGAGATAAAAACCTAAGGAATCTTTGATTTTTTCCCTCATCCTCCTTTTTCTCTATTATGCTGAAAATAAAAATTGACATTGACCTTGACGTCAATATGTTTAAAAATTAATTGATCTCTGCAGGACTGATATTTTTTGTATTTCTTAATATAATTGTTTACATTAATTCAAATAATTATTTTGATGATTTGCACCTTTTTATGAAAGATTCATGTGGTGAAGTGTCTGTCAGTTTCTAACACATTTCAAGCTTGAGTCCGTATTAATACCATATATACTATATAGTCAAATATTCCACAGTGGTTTTACAGCAGCCAAGAAATAGATAAATCTTCAAATAGTAGTTCTTCCTTTAGTGTTTTTCCTGCTTTTCTTTGAACAATGTATCTTGTTTAATATGCAGCAGTAGAAATAAAAGCCCCACAGTTTGATCTGTATCTGGAAACCAGCTGGAATTAGGACATCAGTCATAGAAGGGATTCATTACAGATAATTATGTTTTCTGTTTGTGTAGTTATCGTGAAGTAGTCTTCTGTAGAGATTTGTGATCTGATAGGGTCAGATAAGGATTCACAATCAGCTTTGTTAAGAATTCAGACATAACACAAAAAAAGCTCTGACTACATCCATGAATTAGGTGTATTTGATTGAAATTTGCATATGTCCATAAAACATAGAATCATAGTCTATCAGGGTTGGAAGGGACCTCAGGAGGTCATCTAGTCCAACCCCCTGCTCAAAGCAGGATCAATCCCCAACTAAATCATCCCAGCCAGGGCTTTGTCAAGCCTGACCTTAAAAACCTCTAAGGAAGGAGATTCCACCACCTACCTAGGTAACCCATTCCAGTGCTTCAACACCCTCTTAGTGAAAAAGTTTTTCCTAATATCCAACCTAAACCTCCCCCACTGCAACTTGAGACCATTACTCCTTGTTCTGTCATCTGCTACCACTGAGAACAGTCTAGATCCATTCTCTTTGGAACCCCCTTTCAGGTAGTTGAAAGCAGCTATAAAATCCCCGCTCATTCTCCTCTTCTGCAGACTAAATAATCCCAGTTCCCTCAGCCTCTCCTCATAAATCATGTGCTCCAGCCCCCTAATCATTTTTCTTGCCCTCCGCTGGACTCTTTCCAATTTTTCCACATCCTTCTTGTAGTGTGGGGCCCAAAACTGGACACTCGATCTGCTGGCAATGCCCCTACTTATACAGCCCAAAATGCTGTTAGCCTTCTTGGCAACAAGGGCACACTGTTGACTCATATCCAGCTTCTCGTCCTCTGTAACCCCTATGTCATTTTCTGCACAACTGCTGCCTAGCCATTCGGTCCCTAGTCTGCAGCAATGCATGGGATTCTTCCGTCCTAAGTGCAGGACTCTGCACTTGTCCTTGTTGAACCTCATCAGAAGCATAGAAGCTTTTGAAAAACTTGTTACATTGGGTACCCATTAACTTTATCAGTCTGTTGTTCACAGTGCATTTTTCAAGTCAGAGCATAAGTTACTGGAAGAAGAGGTTACTCACCTTTGTAACTGGAGTCCCTATCTGTATTTCACTGTGAGTATGCATGTGCTCCACGTGCCTGGAGTTGGAGAATTTTGAAAGCAGTGTCCCTTAATCCGCACATGTGCCATTGCTCTCCCCGTGAGTGTCTCTCCAACTCCTTCTCCACTGTAAACCAAAAGATGATCCAAAGCAGAGGGGAAGGAGGATGGATAGTGGAATACAAATAGGGACCACACGTCTCGAAAAACCTCCAGTTACAAAGCTAAGTCCTTCTTCTTCAAATGCTGGTCTCTATGTGTATTCCACTGTGGGTGACTGACAAGCAGTACTCAAGTAGGAGGAGGGTGAAAGGATGCAGATGGCAGAGCCATATTAAGGGCTGCCATTCCAAAGGCTGCATCAATGGAGGAATCCTGAACTAAAGCATAATGTCTCGCAAATGCATGGATAGAACTCCACATATCTGTTTTACGGATGTCAAGTAAAGGTACTTCTTGAAGCAATGCCATACATGTTTCTTTCACTCTTGTGGAATAAGCCCTTGCCCCATGAGGAGGAAGGCAGATAGCAGAGCAAAATACAGTCAGAGATTGATTTTGAGAGACTTTGAGAGAATATAGTCTGACCCCAAACTCTTTCTGCTATGGCAACAAAGTCTGGGAGACTTTCTGATTTGTTTTGTTCTCTGAAGGTAAAAGGCCAAAGCTCACCATATGTCAAGGGAAGGGTGCCTCATTTCTTCTGAGGATGTTTGAGTTTTTAGGAAAAACAGAGGTAAATGAATTGACTGTTTCAGGTGAAACTCAGACTATGTTGGGGGTGAATTTAGGGTGTAAATATAATGAAACTTTGTCCCTATGAAATATAAAGTAAGGAGGGTCCATCTTTAGTGCTCCAAGCTCACCCTGTGGCCTTGGTGATGGCTACCGGGAATGCAACCTTCATGGATAGGAGAGACATAGAGCAAGAAGCTAATTGTTGGAAGGGAGGCTTCGTGAGTACATAAAAAAAAATTTAAGTCCCATTGAGGAGTAGGATTTTTCACTGGCAGAAAGGTTCTGACTAGGTTTTTCCAGAATCTGTTAGTCAATGGGTGTGCAAAGATCGAGTAACCCTGTGATGGTGGATGGTATGCATTGATTGCTGCCAAGGAAACCTGTAAAGAGCTGATGGATAAACCTGATGTCATTAGGGAAATAATATAGTCCAAAATAAAATATCATCCACAGCTTCTGAGGATATAAGTCTTGGATGAACCCAAACAGAAAAATGTCTCCACTTGGCTAAATAACATTCTATAGTGGAATCCTTCCTACTGTTAATAAAGATGCTCTGTACAGCTCCAGAACACAATTGTCCATCTTGAAACCACACCCTGAGATGAAGCGGATCGTGGCTGTGATGCTTGATCTTACCATTTCCCTGGGTCAGAAGATTGGAAAATGGCAGAATAATGACTGGTTTCAGAGTAGCAGCCGTGTTAGTCTGTATCAGCAAAAAGAACAGGAGTACTTGTGGCACCTTAGAGACTAACAAATTTATTTGAGCATAAGCTTTCGTGGGCTGCATCCGAAGAAGTGGGCTGTAGCCCACGAAAGCTTATGCTAGAATAATGACTGGTGCCCAAGACAACATGCGTAAGAGGGTTGGAAACCAAAACTGTTTGGGGCAGTTGGTGACAATGAGGATGACTCATGCCCTGTCCTGTAGAATCTTCTGTAAAGCCCAGGATAGGTAGTGGCAGGAAGGCATAGTTCAGGTGGTCTGACCATGAAAGAAGTAGAGCAATGTCCTGTGAATGTCAACCTAGGGCTCCTCTGGAGCAGTACATGCCACATTTCCTGTTCATTTGAGATGTGAACATGTCACTGGTTGGAGTCCTCTGTAGAACAAAAACATTGTTCGCCACAGAATCATGCAACTCCTACTTGTGGCAGACAGCAAAGTGTCTGCTAAGAGAGTTCTCTAGCATGTTCTGATTCCCTGGAAGGTAGACTAGCGACAGGTTAATTTGATTGCTGATGCAACAGTTCCATAGACTGCCTACTTCTGCACACCGGGGAATGGATCTTTTCTTGTGCAAGATGGAGTTGGTACCATGGGTAGCCAAGTCTCTTCATGGTTGCTCTTCATTGGTGCCAATGGATCCTAGGCTTTGTGCTTGGGTGGTACCGAAGGCACTGTTGCTGCTGAACCATGATCCAGTGCTAACAGAGCCCTAAATTTATCATGCCCCTGAGACTTCATATGTCCTAAGTTCTCTTGGGCTGATCTTAGGGCTGGTCCACACTAGGGACGGGGATCGAAATAAGATACGCGACTTCAGCTACAAGAATAGCGTAGCTGAAGTCGAAGTATCCTATTTCGAATTACCCGCACTTACCTCGCGTCCTCGCAGCGCGGGATCGATGGCCGCGGCTCCCCCGTTGCCTCCGCTAGCTCCGCTCGCCCTGCTGGCGTTCCGGAGTCGATGGGCGCGCGTTCGGGGATCGATGTATCGCGTCCAGACGAGACGCGATACATCGCTCCCCGCTATATCGATTTCTACCCGCCGATCCGGGCGGGTAGTCTGGACGTAGCCTTAGAGACTTGCTTGGTTTAGTCATAGCTAAATCTGAATTCTTTGAAGTGGATTTGGAGGAGGATTTACTCTCATGCTTATGAGAATGCTCCCCAACAAGACTCCATTGAGAGATTTGTGGGGGTAGACTCCCTTGCTCCTGAGTTGGACCTCAGGGCAGGAGGCACACTCCTTGCTGGCCTTTTCCGCTAGGTGCTTTCTAAGCTGAAGTTCCCACCTTTTTCAGATACAACTGAGGAACGAATAGCAAATACTGCCCCTTGCCATGATGTGGGTTTCCCCGAGGCAGTACAAGCAGCATTGATGTTAGCTATTGACCTAGAAGGAGCATGGGTCGGAAGCACAAATTTTGAAACCCAGAGTCCTGGGCATAGTCCAGTACACAAAATGGGGTATTGGAAGGGGCTCCCCAGGTCAGGAAGGCTAACTATAAAACACTAAAACTATAAGATAAAATTCTAAACTTTAAAATCTTCTAAAACTTATTTAGAGCTATAGATATAAATAGATATGTTTACAGATAAAAGAATAAAAAAAGTTCTGGACACTGGAGGTTCTGACCCAGACCATGAGGCAGAGAGAAAGAACTGGAGAGGCTATCGGTCTGTCCAGCCCTTTATCTTCTCAGTCGGAGGCATGAGGTGAGCCAGGGCATCAATGGACACTGCCTTCAACATTCTCCAACTCTGGGCGCCTGGAATGCATGCATACCCACAGTGGAAAGCACTCAACCCCATAAAAAAATGTATGAACTTCTTTGAACCAAACTGGAGTGAATTGGCATAGCTCTTGACTGTTGGATAAGAACTGAATCCTTTTTGTGTGAACACAAATAAAGAACCTCTATACAAAATTAGAATGGAATGTTCCATTTACATCTGCTTTTGAGTGCAGCAATTACTGTAGAGCACTGAATAGCTGAAAATGAAAAACCTTCAAACATTCTGAATGCAGCAGGAGAAAAAACATATGGCAAAATAAGAGTGATTCAGAGTACCCTGAAATGGAAGTTACTGATTTGCTGGAGAAGAAATAATTGATTGTATGCACCAAAAGCCCATGAAATGCCAAGGAAGGCAATTTATGTAATCTGTGTTTGTGTAATAAGGAACCACCATGAGGCACATTTGCAGTGTGTATGTTTGCAAGCACTTCTTATTCTTTAAAAATGGATTTCTCTTCCTACTATACCGTACAGAGTTAATTGTCTCAAGTATTACACTGTCAATTTTTCTTTCAAGCAAGCTTTTCCCCCAACAACTAAAAAGTGCTAACTAAAACTTTAGAAAACTAAATGGCACAATACATTTGCTACATTTTTAAAATAAATTGTCATAATTCAAATGAATGAATGAATTTTCAGATTGTAGTAAATAAAACATATATGTTTATAAAAAGTATAATGCATCTTCCCACATACTTCACATTTGATATTATTACTTTGATATTTTATAGCTTTGTTTTTCCTTTCTATTTTACATAGAAAGGCAATTTATGTAATCTGTGTTTGCATAATAAGTGATGATGTTTGTGAAGCTTGGTTGAGGTGTAGGAGTCAGAGGGTGGGATATTTCTCAGGGAATGCCTTACTGCTAAATGAACTAGCAATTGACTGAGCCCTCAAGGGTTAACTCTCACAACACTCTACAAGGCAGCAGGAAAGGAGAGAGGGCAGACAGAGACACACACCCTGTGCGTGAGAGAAAAAATGCGCATTTCCCCTTTAAGTAGCTGACCCCAGGCTTAAGTACACTGCCTTGTTAGTTAAATCAGCTTGCTGAGACCTGAGAAGGCAGCTACTGCCTAGAAGCTCCTTCCCTCCGTCATGTGTCCCCCCTGTTCTATGGAAGATGGGGTAAGCGGGGTGCAGGAGCAGGGGGAGAGGGAGACACCCTGGCATTAGCCCCCCGCTTCCCCCGCACAGCAAGCAGGAGTCTCTGGAAGCAGCTCCAAGGCAGAGGGCAGGAGCAGCACATGGCAGTGGGGGAAGGGACAGCTGCTGCACAGGGAACTTAGGGGAGTGGGGAGCTGATAGGGGGGCTGCTGGTCCACCCTGGTTCCAGCCACTCACCAGCCAGCTGCAACAGGCTGCTCTTCCTGCAAGCAGTGGACAAAACAGGCGGCTGCCAAAGGACATTAGAAGGGAGCATTTCACAACTTTAAACGAGCATGTTCCCTAGTTGATCAGCAACTTAACATCGAAACAATGTTAACCGGGACGACCTTAAGTGAGGAGTTCCTGTAGTTTTGAAGTAAAATGGTGTCACCTATCTGCACACAAAGGAGGGTGCTTTTTCCAGCTGTTCAAAAATGGTATCAAACCACGCTCCTAGAATACCTTGAATCAAGAATATGTAAAAAAATACAACCAATAATCAGACAAGCAAAAGTCTCTCACTTGTCTGGCTTTCAATGGATGACCCATCTGGTGAGGTTAAGGACCCAATTCAGCAAAGCACTTAAATACATATTTAAAATTACATATGTGCTTATGTCCCATTGATGTTCATGGGACTTCAACACATATTTAAGAGCCAGATCTAAAACCCACTGAAGTCAATGGGAGTTGGGTCAGGCCATAAGTGCTTTTTTTTTTAAATAAGGAAAGACCTAAACATGTACTTAACTGCTTTGCTCAGTTAGGACTTGCATTCACTAAAGCACAAATCCTGGTCTCAGCATATGGCATGAATACACCTTAGACTTCCCTGCATGCCTATGTGCACTGCCACACAGGAGGCCCCAATGGAGCAGAGCTCCACAACACATGATGCACAGAACTTGCTCCACAGTAGCAGAAGTGCACTGGTTTTTCTGCAAGCAGAGCCTCTATGGTTTCACTAGATGGAAATGGACTTGTCTCAAAGGTTTTGATCTTCTGGGCTGAAGAAAGACGCATAGAGTCAACCAACCTGAAGTGCCCACTCCCTTTCACTTACTTGACCTAATTTACCCTTGGAATGGTGGAGTTTCCTTGCTGTTTCGACCATTACATGCATGTCTGCAGCATAGTACTGCTAAGACTGCACCACGTACGAGATCTAATGTTAAACCTGGATTTGGTCACAAAGAAAATGTGTGGATATTGGCAGTCACAATTATAATGGCAATTAAGCAATGTCACAAGAGCTCCACATCTACATACATACAATTTGGCAGAACCCAGGTCAAATGGCATGCTTTCCTCAAGAAAACTATGATGTAAATAAAATGTTGCAAGGGAGAATAAGTTTGGGCAAAATGTGTGGCTACATGTATCCAGTGGATAACCTATTTTCCATACTGTACATTTCATTTTCACATTATGGGCCAGACTCTGATACTATTTCTTACCTCGCATAGTACCATACTTGGTAAGTAGTCCCATTGTGTCTTTGGAGTTTCTTGTTAAATAAGGTATAATTCAAGACAAGTAAATAATGTTTATATTTTCTGTATCCTTTTAACAACTTACTATCACGCTTAGTATTAAAACAGAAAATTGACAAAAATGAGTAACTGGTGAACTGCAACTTTTTTGTGTGGAAATGTTGTAAAACCTACAAAGAGGGACAGACATATATTAGTGGTTTTAAATATAAAACCACCTTCATTCAAGGACATCAAAGTGCTTTACAAACACTAATATAGCCTCTCAAAACCCTGATGAGGTATTATTTTGATATTCTGCATTGCAGAATAAATAAGTGGATAAGTATTGGGCTATGTGACATTTGCTTAGCAGTTACTTTCCCACATCCTCCCTCAACTCCATCAGAGCAGATACTGCAAAACAATATAATGTCATTTTGTTTTCCTATTATTGCCATCAATAGTTTAGTTTCCAAGTGCTCAGTGGCTAAGCATGTCCAGTTTTCTTGACTATGTAAGTACAGACAAAGCACCCATGCACCCTCAATTTTAATGTCATTTTTCATTCACTACGCAAAGAAATGTACAAAAACAAAGGTATTAATATGAAAAAAAGATATGAATACATGTGGATGAAGAGTTTCCCCCATAGGCTTTTCTTGTATGTGAACAAGCATTAGTTAGACTGAAAATATTTGTTCATATACAAGCATTCTTACACTGACTATAATGGGGAGAACTGTTACTGTGCAATAGCATAATGTCATTTGTATGCTTTAAGATTTCCAAAATTAGTAACTGGATAAAAAAATTATTATACTCTCAAAACCATGGAGATGTCTAGATGTAGTAATGATTAAGAGCCTGCTCCAAATCCTATTTAAAAAAAAAATCAATGAGGTCCTAAGTAAATGCTAAATAATCTATTCCTACCCTTCAGCTAAAATTAACTTTATGCACCCACTTCAGAGAAGTACCTATAGTAAGTGCTTACATATATAAATCATGCTGCAGAGATGCACACAAATATAGGCTGTGTAACTTTTGGCACCCAAACTTGGACATTTTGGTCCAAGTGCTTTGTTTTATGAAGCTGTATTTTTCAAAATATTTCCAATTTTTGTTTGATTTTTATTTGAGAATGGTTGATTTTAGAATGGAAGACTAAAAGGCAGCACTCTTACGTTCTATCCTCATCTCTGCCACTTCACCACCATCTTCCTGTTCAATAAGCAAGTCACTTAACATCTTGGTGCTTCGGCTCACCTCTCTATAAAATAATGATAATACTCAATCACTATACCTCGCAGGTGTGATCAGAGGTTTCATTAATGCTTGCAAAACCCCTTTGAGATACTTGGATGAAGGGCATTGTAAGATATTATAATTTATTATTGGTGCTCAGAGTATTACAGAGATAAGTACCACATAATGCGTATAAAGCATTATTATAATTAAAATCCTAGATCTTGGATTTTTTTAATCACTAAGTTATTTATTGTTAAATGGTGAATTCCTAAAGTTATTTACCATAGGTTTTACTATATTCTTTGGCTTAATGTGGCAGGAGCATATGACCGTCGTATTACTGTACAATTTCAATGAAACAATAGTAATTTCATTTTTTTGACTGCACAACTTGCATATAATTTATTGTGGAAGTGAATAATATATTCAATATGCATCTCTGTTTAATGACTACTGTGCTGATAATTAATAAAAATATCATGGTATTTTCTTCTCAAATACTTAATAAACATTGTACAAGTTAACTGACTACTATTACTGATCACTATTATGTTTAATCAATTATAAGGGTTTTTTGTGTTTCACTCAAGGAATAAGCAAACACAATATTGTGTAACAATTTATACCTGTATGTTGCTAGGCACAGTACCAAGGACTATTAACATATAGGCAAAAATTACAACATTTCAGGTCCTGAAGTGCCTTATTAGAATAACTCATTTTAAAATACAAGTGGAAAACATAAAAAAGCAAATTCTTTAAAAAAAGATTATTTACTCTATGAAAACTACAGAAGTTTATAGAAAAAACCTCACAATACAGCCAAATGTAAAACATTGAATATTATTATTGAACACTTACATACTGGTAGTACTAAAGGCCAGAATCAGGTTGGTCCCCATAGTGCTAAGCACTATACATGCACTAAATGATCAGTCTCTGCCCTAAAGAGCTTACAATCTAAAAGAAAAGACAACAGGTGGAAAAGACAAATATGGAGGCTGGGGTGGGGCTTGGAAGACAGGGCAACAAATATGATAGGGTGTGTACAGTTCTTAGTCAGCAATAACAATCATAGCTTTCCACTTGCTTAGCCATTGATCAGGTTGTACTTTACTGTCTGAATATGGTGAGATTTGGAGGAGGGACAAATAGAAAGACAGACAACAATTCCCTGGACCCAGTTAATGCCAGGGGAAGGAGGGAGAGTCAGCTTCTTTCTTAGTATTACATTTAATAAAGTTGTGGCCTACCACTTTATATCTATTAATGTGTCTATGACTTCATTCTCTTCTGTGCCCTCATCAGAAGAACAGTGGTTTCTGGTTACATCTATAATAAATGTTTAGAGCACAGAGAGACTTACTAAGAAGGGAAGTGTAATTAAACAGCAGAAAAGAAATTATGTTAACTTACCATTTTGAAAAGAACACAAAATTCCGATGATAATTCTGATAAGGAGGAATAAAAATGCTACAGCAGTTCTTCTGCATCAATATTAAATCAAAGTCTTGATGCAAAATGAAGCTAAGTTAAATGCCAGGAAAACGTAACATTAGGAAATGTGCCCAAAGATCAATACGTCAAAGAAGGTTGTTGCATTCTTCATGTGCTGCATTGGAATGAGGGGAATGTCATACATAATGCATCTGTTATTCTTTCATAACAAGAGAAGAAAATTGCTTCAAAAATTGCAGACCTCACTCTTACATAGAGATGTATAAACAGTTTTCTGAGGTCATCACCAACAAACTTTTTTGAAAGATGAAAAATTGACTGAGAAAACAAATACAATTTTCAGAGTGGATTCTTGACATTATAACACCTAGGTATCATAAACTACCAAACTATCAAGAGAAAAAGAAACCAGAGGCCTCCTCTCCATCTGACATTCACAGATTTCTGCAAAGCATTTGACACAATGGCAACAACTACAGTGTACCATTAAGCTATGATCTATTGATTTGTGAACTCATAATAGTTTCTCTCAGTCCACAATGATCATTTCTAATAGGACTCTTATTCACACTTCACAATGGCAACAAGAAAATCATTGTTTTAAGACATGTAAGACAATATTACTTGGTTATTAGAAACATTCTCTCAAGAAGTCTGTCCCCAAGAATGTACTTAAAAACCTGAGACTTCTACTGTTATACATCCAGGACATTGTCTGACTATGCCGAAAGAAGGACAGGAGACATTTGACAGACCACAACTTTATTATTAGATGTCAGGGATACCTGGCAGATAACAGTGTACTGTGCAGGCAACCCCATGTTTATTCCATAATTACCCAGGGGACTTTTACCAGCTCCTGCTCTTTTTCCATCTATGTCCCTCCAGCAAATCCATTTCCTGAACCATACCATACCCGGGGTGGGGGGCTTCCACCAGCTCCTCCTCTTTTTCCCTCCAACAAATCCATTGCCGGGACCTTACCATCCACCCTCCACCCTCGTAGGAGGGTTAAGGTGGGATATAAGAATGCGGAGTTGGCTCCCTGCCGTACCAATCACAGGAGTCCCCAACTGCCCCTTGTTCATTCCTTTAATGAACACCTCTTTTTAAGTCATTTTCCAAGCTATTTATCTGGTCACTGTATACCTTTCCTATGGAGTACCTGCACTGGATATCCACCTTACACTTAAATAATGAGTTGCAACATATGGCCTACTGCCTATCATGCCATGCATGAACAGAGCCCTTCCTGAACCCGCTGTGGCGAAGGCGAAAAAACCCCAATTCACCCAAGCCAATATGGTGGAAAGGGAAAAATTCCTTCTCAGCCCCCCCTAAAAAGGGGGCAGCTAGCGTAATGCCCACAACAGGTGTTGACCAAACCGGGTATTTCACCACCTAAAAGGGAGGGAGGGTGGGTGCTGCTTCAGCCTTCGTCCATGTGAAAAGGAAGGCTTGAGGCACTGAGCTGCCCCCTTTAAAACCCTGCATTCCCAGGGGATGAGTGAGCAACCACACTGCCCCTTTTTGCAGCCATTTTCATCTCCTTCCCCCCAGCCATAAAGCACTGTTCCCTTCACTCGGCCAACCAACCAAACACCCCCCTGCTTTAATGTGCAGGGCGGTTATTAGACTCATGTCTGGGATCACAACACAAAAGCAGAACATAATCCGCAAGTTTAATTACACCAGCTAAAATAACACAAATTTATGCTACATATAAGCAATATATAATCCTGCACAAAACTCACAAATACAGAGAAAGAATACTGGATAAGTAAAATTGTTTTTGGCAGAATGATGATAACACACAGTGTACCCACATGCTGAGTAAGTCATCACAGACAAACAGAAGTTCAAATGAGGTTATTCCAATGATCTTGTTAATATCTCAAATGCATTGTGCTGAGACACAGATAGAAATGCCATGTGTTTTATGAGTCGTTATCTAAACCTGAGAATCAAGCTAAAAATATAGAAAAGCTCTTCAAAAATCTCAAGAAAATGACAAAATATAAAACAAGGCTCATCAAAAATCTCTAACAAAACATTTACTTAGGAAACAGGATGCAAAGTAATGCCAGTTTTTGACTGAGGTTTTTCTATAAATGGTGATTATGAACAAGAAATCTTATCTTTTCATGAATTAATAATTAGTTTATAAATTCCATCAAAAACAATGGTGCAACGTAATTCCCTACAGGCATTTAGATTTGCCAGCAGATGAAAGCATGTAGAACTGCCCTTTGCCCTGGGTATGGTGGGATAGACATTAACCAAATATTATTCAAAAGATATAGGTGACACAGGAAAGCAAAAGTTAGTTGCTGTCAGAAATTATAAGAAGTAAACATAACACAGATAAATGAAGAATGAGAGTCCCAATGTACAGCCTCATACGAGCACATATCCTGCAAAAGTGAGACCACATGAACCAGTCTGATGGGTTCAATGGAGGAGAGCTAGGAAATGGCTATAGCAGCAATTGGCTGATGAAATAAAATGATCTTCAGTAGGAGTCTTATCTAAGGCATAAAGCAGGCTTTGTCCTACTGAAGGCTGAGCATGACTAATGATGGTGATGAATCACACATCTCTTCTGTCTCTGTTTTTTGCCATTCCAATCATGAAGGAACAAACCAAGAGGCTTCTAGTAAACTTAAGCTGATTTTGTCAATAAAAATTCAAATTTCACTGCACCCCAGTGTCATCTATATCATAACTTCAGGTGGCGCAAAATGTACTTGTGCATCTGGCTCAGATTCCCTCAAAATTGGAATACATAATTCTGACCTCCTAATTAGCTAACTCTAATATCATTATAAACATTCTAAGGTACATTTCAGTTCCTGATCTTGCAGGGTGGCATGCAGCTTTAGTTTACTGGGAGTTGAAGGTGCTCAGCAACTCACAGGATCAAGTACACATTTTACAGGAAATGAGTTAACATATGCTTCTCTGTACAGCCAAAATGGACTGCACAACAGTTTCACAATATGGTGAGCAAACTCCTCTAGTATTGCATACTTTACACCTTGCAAAATTCCTAGTGTTCACATAAAACAGCACTCCCAACAGGTTTTATTGAAGTGTTTTTTTCCACACAGCTTGGAAAAACAAAACAACAACAACAACAAAACTAAAGATGTTTAGGAACATTTAAAGAAGAAAGGAGAGAAGGTGGATGCTGCTTGCTTTTCACTGCTGAGTGTTTGTTGATAGCCAGCAGTAGACAAGCATGTCTCTTTTATTCTATACTCTTACTTTTCTTGTGTTATCCCTAGAAGTTGACATATTTGCCCAATGAGTTTTGGACTAGAAGTTCATCCCTTTATTTCTCAATTTGGTCTGCAGATTACGCTATTTCAAGTTGTACAGTTTTTAGACTGAGCACTTTTGAGATATGGCCTTTGCTGATTTATCTTCTTTTGTCTCTGAGCATTCTCAGATCAAATTCTCTGCTGGCATCAACAGACTTCAGTGAAGCACCACCATTTTTTGGCATCAGAGAATTTGGCTCTAAATTTTTTTTTTTATGGCAGGTCTCTCTTGAATTAAGTTGTTGTGGCCTTTGAGATGAGGTAGAAATTGTTAATATGGCTCCAAATCATTATTACGTAAGAGAAACTCTGGATAAATGCGTTCTTCAGAAAACTCCAAATGGAAGGGAAATTCACCACAAGGGAGTCTCCATGTCCATTTCCTGTACTGCATGTGGGCTTCCAAGAAAGTTTGGTGGCCAAGATGGACTCTAATAATGTGAATGGCATTTCCTGCTTTTGAAACACTTCAGCAAACATTGTTCCAGATAATTACAGCTCTGGAGATTCAGTGATAAGCCCAAATAGATATGGTTGCCTCTCTTTTGAATGAAAGAAATGAAAAATTCACTGTGTTTGAAGCAGCAGTTAAAACTCTCTCTGATACCCCTGTCTGAAAGAAAATGTTAAAAACCTGGTCTGCTGTGTTGATTCAGGACAATGGTTTCACGTCACAGAAAAAATAAAGTCTAGAAAAATGCACCAACAAATTTGTAACCTAAAAGGTGTTGACTGTTGAAGAGGCTGGATGAAAACCTTTTTGAAGGAACTTGTTAACGTCTTATGGAAACTTAGTAAGAAAATGAAAAAAGAGGATCAAGTTTATGTTCCAACAAAGAAAGATTGCAACAAACACAGGAAGTACTACACCAAGGATATGCCAAGTGAATTTGTATGTTTACTTTCAGTCAAGGAAAGAATTGTTATAAAGTCTCTCTGTAAATGACTGTTTTATCACTATGAAAAGAGAATTAATCAATTTCCAAGGTAAAATCTTGGCCCCACTGCAGTTAGTGGCCAAACTCTCATTGAGTTCAGTGAGGACAGGATTTAACCCTGGAATGTCACGCAGGATGCCTAGGCCTGTAGCTAATATCTGACTGCCTTAATACTAAAGTGTTATTTAAGATTAAAAAAAAAAGAGAGAGAGAGAGAGAGATGTTATATAGAAGCTATATTGGTTTACCTTATCCTGCAAAGTTATTTTTCTTTAGTTATATCAACACATCTTTTTAAAAATTATTTTTAATAAAGTCAGACATCTGGAGTATTTTAAAAACTCATTCAGAAGTATTGAGAAAGAATATTGGACTCCAGCAATGACAACTTGAAAGAGAACTCCGTTACATGAGAGTTTTAATACAAATTGTTGCATTTGTTTTGGGATATTTCTGTTTGCTTGTTTTTTGGCTATTTATTTATTGTGTAACACAAACTTTCAGAGTTTCTTGGATATAATAGGGTGTTTCTCCCACTCTGTGAATAGAATATTCCAATCTCAGTTACATTGGGGAAAAATCAGGAGAGAGACTCATGTGAAACCAATCTAAGCGAGATGCATTCAGATCCATATTTACATAAACATGGACATTATTGGGATGGAAATCCATGTTCCTTGTATTTAGTGTTGTAAGCTCTTAATGTCTGTCTTACAAACCATTATTATGAGGAATTAATAAAAGTTTTAAGAAAGAAAAATGAAGCAATAATGAGCCTAAATAAGATGCAGATCACTGTACCAGCAAACTGACAGGGAATTCAAACTGCTCCAAGCCAAGGAATTAACAGAGTTGTTAAAATGTTGCCACTGAAGCATAGAAAGTGATGGAAAATGGGAAGGAGAATGGTTGTAGTTTGCACTATGAGGTTTCCCCCTCCCCAACATTCCCTTTTGTCATGGCTCTTTAGATTGCTTTCTAATATTAGAGATGGCAGTTGGGAAGAGAAAAGAGATTTTAATTGAGTCTAAAAAACCCTCTTATCTCTTTTACTTAATTGGGAGATTTCTCCATTATTTCTCTTATTACGAAAATCCTGAATTCACAAGTCTGTATTCTAGATTTGGAAGGCAGCAACAATTAGGTCCTTTTTTTAACCTAAAACAAAAAGAAGTGACCTCTCTTTTTATGGTTTGCCAATTCTATTTGTTTGGCAGATTTCACAAAATAGCTTGAAAAGCGTCCACTTTCCTTATTTTGAAAGCTGACAGACTCCAAATTTTCTTTTCAGCAATCTGGGAAATGAAAATCTCATTGGTACTGATTAGCCAAATTAATTGGCTTATGTTCTAAGTCAAAAGTGACAGTATATATAAAGGGGGAAAAAAAACAAGAAACATTTTCTCTCAATCAAATGTTAAGTAAGAAAAAGCTAGTGTTGGCAACAGTTAGGTATTGGCATTTCCATTATAAAGTCTGATATTTGATGGTTCTAGAGCAGCATTTTAAAATGTACACCCCACAGTCACTTGGAAAATCAGCTATCAGTCCAGGCGACAGATGTAAATAAAGCAAATTAAAAACATTGCTTACAATTACATGGGCCAAATTATACCATCAGTTACACCAAGGAGTCTCAATAAGAGTCGGGCTCATATATATACATCTTAGTTTACACAGATGAGGCCATTTTGATTGAATAAATGGTACATATTAGTGATTGATAAATGTTTGGTACATATTAGTGATTGATAAATGTCAACAGGTTTGCTGATATGCATTGAAGAACATAAATACTTATCAAAAGCTTGTACCAATCCTAACTTGTAGACATTCCCTCCGATTCTGCAATTTCTTAGCCAATCCTACAGTTTCTCGGAAGTTAGAGACCTATTAAGTGATCCACTCCATGGGGCCAGTGATGATCTGCTTTCTACAGTACTATTGTCTACTGTTTTGTTCAATCTAGTTTTTTACAAACCTGTGGGGCTCCTACATCTCCACAGGCAAAGTTCTGGCAAACAAAGTTCCTTCTACGATTGACTCCCAGGCTCACCATTTGTATATGAGTCTATCCTCCCACCATTTTGATACCCAAACTCCTCCCCATTTGGCCTCTCCCATATAGGTTCCTAATACCCACTGTCTTCCCTCCACTTAAATTTCTATTGACAGCACAGGTGTATTTATGGAGGGAATGCCCTCCTCCCCCACTTTTAACCTGAACAGGTACAACTTTAGAGATGAGAAAGGGAAGGGAGCAAGAAGCTACTGATATATTGGGGAATGGGAGCTGGGAGATAAGGGACTTGGATAAGGAGATGGAAATCTATGATAAGCAAATAGAAAAGGAGTGAAAGCAGAGGCAGCTGGAATGATGAAAAGGAGGTCTGGGATAGAAGAGCAAAGAAGAGGAAAGAGCTACCTTGTGGGGCAGAGATGGAGAGGAACAGGATGTCAGAGACAAAAGTGGGATTTTGAGAGGCAGAGAAGGTACAGACAGACTGGAAGAAGAAAGAAAGACTAGGAGAACAAGAATGAAGAAATTGGGCAGAAGGGAGGATAGAATGAGAGGTTCTTGGGGTGGAAAGAGGAAGCAGACAATGAGGGCAGAAGAAACATGGGCAGAAGAAGTGATAGGGTTTTGTGATACAGCCGGAGGAGAGAGATTGTGGGGGACAAATAGTGAACACTGGTTCCCATCGACTTTGAGAGGGAACAATTACTCCACAGGTAAATGGGACTTTAGCAATTTGACAGGCAGCAAAGATGGGCAGCACTTAATTGTAGATTTTTATAGTCAATCCCAAACCATATTTTTCTAATATCTCAGTATTCGTACAGTAATACAAATATTACCAAAAAATAGTTACTCTGAAAAATATTAGTGACGTTTGACTTTAAAGCCAAATACCACCATCATCATCAACAACAAAGGACAAACATCTTAGGCAGGAGGAAAATAACTATTGGATATGTGGTAGTGGGAGGTAAAATAATATACAGTACAGGAAGAGAAACCACAGAAGAGTAAGTGGAGGATTTTACTATGAAATAATTGGTACTTACATCACAAAAGCATTAGGGCTCTGATAATAAAAAGCCTACTTTGGATCACTTGTTTGGAAACATCATAAGATTTATGCAGTAAAAATTGCAGTGCACACTTCTCCAAAATAGAGTGACTGATGTGAATTAAGAGACACTGTGAACTCCTCCCTCCCATTTCTTGCATACAAGTGGGCATAGCCAAGTTACAAACTAAAAAATGCAATCTAGTCATTATAGGATAGACAAGACCTGAAATTTTCAATGTTAAAAAAAAAGGCAAAAACCAAACCAACAAAGAAACATTAAAAGAAACAAACAAACTAACAAACCATCTCTTAGGACTTCAGATATCATAAAGCAGCAAACAAAGGTACAAGCTTGTTTTCCATTTCAATAAACAAGTTAACACTTTAACAGGATACACTGTATGTATGTAGTATTCAGAAGGCTAAGGTTAAGAAATTTCTCTCTTCTCTTTTAATGCCATTATATAGCTTTGTAATAAAAGAGCATTCAGATACACAATTACCTTTGAAAGTTCTGCTACACCGCATACAGTCTAGGTACCAAAAAACTAATCTATCATTGCCGTTATACGACATGTTCTGCAAAACTGTGGTCCTTTGAACATCAGCGACATACCATACCTTAATTGTAGCAGAGCTAATTCTCTGCTATAATTACGTGATAGAGGAACCTGAAATTTTCCTTTGGGAATTCTGCATCTGGTGAATAAGTTTATAAAAATCAACCTATTAAATCCTATTCTAATGATTCAACTCAAATCTGTGAGGTATAGTAAAACAGTAGACCATAAATTTGTTACTGCTAAATATTTCCCTGGACAGTTAACTTTGATCTTACAGTTTATACTTCCAAGAAATACAACGTTACAAGGAATACATTATTTTGCTTACCATTAGCCAGTTTTACAAGTCTTACTCACATGAGTAATCACATTGATATTACTCATGTAAGTAAATCTTGTTGCTCAGGGCCTATCTAGCTACAGAATGGGTAATCCCAATCTAATATCCAAATATGTTCATTCGGTTTAATTTTTAAGTATCTACATTTGTCCAGTGAATGATCTCTTTCTCTTATTGGGATCCAGGTTCTCCAAAATAGTAATGGAACTTTTTAAACTTCACTTACCCTCAGCCAGTTTTTGAATAAAAAATATAAGGGCTCTATCCTGCAAGATTTTGAGCACTCTGGGCCCAATCCAATGACATACTTAATTTAAGCACTTTAGCAGTCCCACTAAAGTCAATTAAAGTGACACTAATTGCCATATAATAAGAGGGAGTGGATAATGGATTATTGTTTATGGAGTGTACAAAACAGGATGAGGAAGACCATTAAGAGAAGATTTTTAATAAACCAATAATGCCACATGTTAAAGACATATAGCACAATCAAGGCCTAGTTGATTTGTATTGCGCACACACACACATCACTATTGGTCCCTTCTCCTTCCTTGTTTGCATTGTGATATTCAATGCTGTAAGTAAAATCTGCTAAAGATATACACTGAGTTACACTTGAAAGGCAGTAATCTAAAGCTAAAGATGTTTTTGCTGTCTTGGTCAGATTCTACTTACGATTCTAAGATCAAACCAATGAAGAAGTATCAGTGACTTTACAAAGTTAGAAAGCAAAATACACTTAACTTAGCACCTTGTTAGCTACAGTAAAATCTACTCCTAATGGTCTTCATCTTCCAGTTTTATGAACTCCATGGTGATTTAATCCATTCTCCACACTCTATTTCCACTCTCCTCATGCCATGATATGGTAATTATTGTCACTTTAACCTTGGTGACTCTACATATACCCTCATCCATACAAAACTTGTAAAAACCTTGTCCATCACTGTATAGTTCAAATCTGCTTCAACGAACAATTCTACTACACTATTACTGAGGTATTACTAAAGAAAAAAGCCAAAGGCAATGTCACATTGGTTTTCTAATACATCTGACATTTTGGTAATTCAGCATGATAATGAACAGTAATTAACTTGTAAGTGAGTCCCATACTCTTCACTTCTCTTTTGCTGATAGAACAAAGCTCTCGTGTCAGCTGTAGTTTTGATCAAGAAGTCCCATCCATGCACTTGCCAGATTTAACCTGAATGTATTTCCATAGGGAATTTTCTACAATAGGATTTTCAGTGACCAGCATCCATCACAACAGCATGTGTGACTCAGATTTCATGTACCAATTCTGAACAGCTTAATATACATCACAAGATATGCATTGCTGAAAGCAGCAGTGTATAAAATGTTTGATGACTTGAGCTTTTAATTTTGAGGTGCTGACGGTGGCAACACAAAGGCCTTTATTGCATGACCATTAACTCTTAAATTATTCCAACATGGGGGTTATTCTGTCACTGACTGCTTTCTTGAGAGATTTCAGGTTGTTCATTCATGAGTCAGCAATCCATAAAAAACACAAATGATGGTAAACTTGGTAAGAAAGCAAAATATATTTACACGCTTATACAATTTACTCTCCTGTGTACAATCTCAGAGTTATATGCAAGGAAAAAACATTTAAAGATTTAAAAGTACCAGTGATATACCTCAAGATGGAGCATTAATACAAAGGGTTTCAGGAATATGGGGAACTAAGGTGTAGCATTTTGCTTTAAAATATTATATATTATGTACACAACTGTGCTTGCATAATTCTTATGTACTTTGATTCATAAAGAAAAACAATGTAGAATCCACTTTGTAACCATTGGTTATGGATTATGGTGTAGTCAGAGTACAAGACTCCTTGGTTCTCTTCCCAGCTCTGCTAATGACGTGCTTTACAGCATTGGCCAAAACACTCAACCTCTCTGTACTTTAATCTAACCATCTATAACATGGCAATCCCCACAGTCACTTACCTCACAGGGAGGTTGTGAGAGATTTCAATCTTTAATGTTTGTACAGGGCATTGAGATCCTATGATGAGAGTACTATTGCGGATCAAAGTGTTATTATTCACTCAAGTAACTTCAGAAGTCTTGGGGGGAAGGGAAGGTGCAAACCTATTACATTTACAATTTATAGGTTATACAAGTTTATGCACATATAGTGAATTAGCATTCCAGGAAATACTCACTTTGGTAACCCCCTGAATTATATTTCTCTCTCTCTCTCTCTCACACACATACACCCTTCCCTTCCTCCCTTATGGTACACTTTAATAAAGAGTAGCCACTGTGAAATTTCTTCAATTATAAAATACTTCTGCTCAAGAAATCACTGAATTATTTCAGATAGCTCATCCACAGTCATTAAGGTATGCACAGTGCTGGATCAGTAGTTTATAGTTGTACCGTAGCGAGTAACGAACTATCTGCCAGTGATATTAAATAAACTTCTTTCCTTCATTAGGTTTAACTATATCCAGTGGCCATATTTTGAAGCACAGATATACAACCACCCACCTGTCATCACAATAAAATAATTGGGGACTTCAGAAGTGGAATAAAGAAGAGCCACACATAGATAACAGGAGGAGGGTCTAAATTAATTGAGTAGTACAGGTGCTCTATTGTGGACATATATTATACTCAGTATGCCCCAAAATGTACAACAGAAAGAGAAACTTGACTGTCACAAATATAACTGCTGTACTATACAAGAGCAGTTCCCATCTACTGCTATTAGTACTGCCTTCTTTTATGGCGGGTACTCCCAGCACCCTGCTGATAGTTTAATAATGAGCTTATAAAATGGGCCCCAGAGCACAGGCACTACCTATCTCCTGTTTGCTTGTGAGCACTTTGTTCTATAATGGCACTTGGTTTGCTATAAACTTAATCAGTATGCAGTGCACAGGTAAGACATGGTACATGTTAAACTGACAGAGGGTAATTGCCCCAAGAGTTTTGGGTACATTTTTATAGGTAATTTATTATGCACCTTATCTATGGATAAAAGGGGGATTAATTTTACAGTGGGACCCATTCAGCCCTAATTTAATTTCTTCAATGAAGTTACACTAAGGTGGAATATGATGTAGTGCCTTTGGACCTTATGCTTTAGTCACTACAAACAATAGGCCCGTTCAATGCAGCACTACAACGTGTGTAGGATTTATTGTAGATCAACGTATGATATATAAAAAGGCAACCTGAATCGGGGGCTAGATGTTGAGGGGGACATGGAAAATTACAATAGAGCCGTAGGCGCCCCAACAGGGAAATCAGTAGAGCAATCTGCTCAACATCTTAAATATCTATACACAAATGAAAGGAATATGGGGAATAAACATGAAGAACTGAAAATATTAGTACACCTCTACCCCAATATAACGTGACCCGATATAACACGAATTTGGATATAACGCAGTAAAGCAGCGCTCCGGGGGGGCGGGGCTGTGCGCTCCGGCGGATCAAAGCAAGTTCAATATAACGCAGTTTCACCTATAGCGCGGTAAGATTTTTTTGTCTCCCGAAGACAGCGTTATATCAGGGCAGAGGTGTACATAGGCTAAATGAGGCCTTAACTGACATCAGAGACTTGATGGGATAAAGCTCATGATTGGTATATTGGTATAGAGGGGTGTGATGGGGTGTTCACCCCACACTTGCCCTGAAAAAGTTAATGAAGACAAAAAATGGGGCTAATTAACACAACAGGCCAGAGCTGAGGGGAATCAGGTGGCTAAGGAATCCTCTGTTTGAATGAGGAAGCCCAGCTGAGGAGGAACAAGACTATAAAGGCAGGAGGGTGCTGGTAGAAAAGCCTGCAGTCACTCTCTGGGAGAAGGGAGATGCGTTTGGGCTGGCAAACCCAGAGGGGGGCAAAGCCAGGAAGGTAGAATAGGGCTCAGGGAAAGGCAGTAAGGTCTAGAAAGGAACAGGCCTTGACTGCTGGCTAGAAGGTGGACAAAGGAGTTCAGGAGAGCTGGCAGTTTCTCAAGGAGACTATATTAAAGGCACAACTGCAAACTATCCTGATGGGAAGGAAAGATATGAACAATAATAAGAGGCCAATATAGCTCCAACAGGAGCTCTTTAATTATCTGAAAATCAAAAAGGAATCCTACAAAAAGTGGAAACAGACAAATTGCTAAGAAGAAGTACAAACTGATAGCACAAGCATGTAGGGATAAAACCAGAAAGGTACCAAATGAGTTACACCTAGCGTGGTCATAAAAAGGTAGGGCTGTCAAGCGATTAAAAACATTAATCATGATTGATCACGTGATTAAAAAAAATTAATCTTGATTCATCGTGCTGTTAAACAATAATAGAATACCATTTATTTAAACATATTTGGATGTTTTCTACATTTTCAAATGTATTGATTTAAATTACAACACAGAATACAAAGTGTACAGTGCTCACTTTATATTTATTTTTAATTACATATATTTGCACTGTAAAAAACAGAAGAAATAGTATTTCTCAATTCACCTAACACAAGAACTGTAGTGCAATCTCTTTATCATGAAAGTTGAACTTAAAAATGTAGAATTATGTACAAAAAATAACTGCATTCAAAAATAAAACAATGTAAAATCTACAAGTCCACGCAGTCCTACTTCAGCCAATCGCTCAGACAAGCAGGAGATAATGCTGCCCGCTTCTTGTTTACAATGTCACCTGAAAGTGAGAACAGGTGTTTGCATGGCATTGTTGTAGCCGGCATTGCAAGATATTTATGTGCCAGATCAGCTAAAAATTCATATGTCCCTTCATGCTTCAACAACCATTTCAGAGGGCATGCGTCTATGCTGATGACGGGTTCTGCTCAATAACAATCCAAAGCAGAGTGGACTGACACATGTTCATTTTCATCATCTGAGTCAGATGCCATCAGCAGAGGGTTGATTTTCTTCTGTTGGTGGTTCGGGTTCTGTAGTTTCCGCATCAGAGTGTTGCTCTTTTAAGACTTCTGAAAGCATGATCCACACCTCGTCCTTCTCAGATTTTGGACAGCACTTCAGATTCTTAAACCTTGGGTCGAGTGCTGTATCTATCCTTAGAAATCTCACATTGGTACCGTTTTTGCGTTTTGTCAAATCTGCTGTGAAAGTGTTCTTAAAACGAACATGTGCTGGGTCATCGTCCGAGACTACGATAACATGAAATATACGGCAGAATGCGGGTAAAACAGAACAGGAGACATACAATTCTCCCCCAAGGACTTCAGTCACAAATTTAATTAATGTATTATTTTTTAACGAGCATCATCAGCATGGAAGCATGTTCTCTTGAATGGTGGCCGAAGCATGAAGGGGCATACGAATGTTTAGCATATCTGGCACGTAAATATCTTGCAATGCTGGCTGCAAAAGTGCCACTCAAATGCCTGTTCTCACTTTCAGGTGACATTGTAAATAAGAGGCAGGTAGCAGTATCTCCCGTAAATGTAAACAAACGTGTTTGTCTTAGCGATTGGCTGAACAAGAAGTAGGACTGAGTGGACTTGTAGGCTCTAAAGTTCTACGTTGTTTTGTTTTTGAGTGAAGTTATGTAACAAAAAAATCTACATTTGTAAGTTACACTTTCATGATAAAGAGACTGTACCACAGTAATTGTATGAGGTGAATTGAAAAATACTATTTCTTTTGTTTATCATTTTTAAACTGCAAATATTTTTAATAAAAATAATATCAAGTGAGCGCTGTAAACTTTGTATTCTGTATTGTAATAGAAATCAATATATTTGAAAATGTAGAAAAACATCCAAAAATATTTAATACATTTCAATTGGTATTCTATTGTTTAACAGTGCGATTAATTGCAATTAATTTTTTTAATTGCGATTAATTTTTTTGAGTTAATCGTGTGAGTTAACTGCGATTAATAGCCCTAATAAAAAACAATAAGAGGTTCTTCAAATACATTAGGAGTAAGGGAAAGACAGGAAAATGTAGACCAGGAAAGCTAATAAGCGATAACATCAAGGCGGCAGAGGTTCTTAATGCCTATTTTGCTTCAGTCTTCACTAAAAAGGTTAATGGTGATCAGGTACTCAGCTCAATTAATATTAACAACAAGAGGAAAGAGACACAAGGCAAAGTAGGAAAAGATCATGCTAAATAATGTTTAGATAAATTAGAAGTATTCAAGTTGGCAGGACTGGTGAAATTCACTCTAGGATACTTAAGGAACTAGCTAAAGCAATTTCAGAACCATTAGCAATTATCTTTGAGAATTCACAAAAGACTGGAGAATGGCAAAAATTTTACCTATGTTTAAAAGGGGGCCCAAGGAGGATCCAAGGGATTATAGATCAGTCAGTCTAACTTCAATATCTGGAAAAATAGTGGAACAAATTATTAAACAATCAATTTGTAAGCATCTACAAGATAACAGTGTAATAAGGAATAGCCCATATGGATTTGTCGAGAACAAATCCTGCCAAACCGAACTACTTTCCTTTTTGGACTGGAGATACCAAGGTTACTGGCCTGGTGGAAGGGGGTAGATGTAGATATGATGTATATTGATTTCAGTAATGCTTTTGACACAGTCTCACATGACATTCTCAGAAGCAAATGAGGGAAGTAGGGCCTAGATGAAATTACTTTAAAAAGGATGCACAACTAGTTAAAAGACCATACTCAAAGAGTAGTTATCAGTGGTTTGCTGTAAAACTGGGAGGATGTATCTAGTGGAGTCCCACAGGGATCAGTCCAGGGACTAGTAATAGTCAATATTTTCATTAATGACGTGGATAATGGAGTGGAGAGTATGCTTATAAAATTTGCAGATGACACCAAGCTGGGAGGTATTGCAAGCACTTTGGAGGACAGGATTAGAATTAAAAATAACCTTGACAAATTGGAGAACTGATCTGAAATTAACAAGATGAAATTTAATAAAGACATGTGCAAAGCACTTGGCTTAGGAAGGAAAAATCAAATGCACAAAATAGGGAATAACTGGCTAGGTTGTTGTATTGCTGAAAAGGTTCTCATGGATCACAAACTGAATGAGTCAATGTGATGCATTTGTGAAAAAGGCTAATATTCTGGTGAGTATGAACAGGAGTGTCTTATATATAAAATGCAGGAAGTAACTGTCGCATTCTACTCACTATTGGTGAGGCCTCAGCTGGAGTACTGTGTCAAGTTCTGAGTGCTACTCTTTGGGAAGGGTGTGGACAAATTGGAAAGAGTCCAGAGGAAAGCAACAAAATGACAAAAGATTTAGAAACCCTAACCTATGAGGAAAAATTTAAAAGGTGGGCATGTTTAGCCTTGAGAACAAGTAATAAGCTTAATCTGCAGCAAGGCAGATTTAGGTCAGATATTTGGAAAAACTTTCTAACTATAAGGGTAGTTAAGTTCTGTATTACACTTCTGAGGGAAGTTGTGGAATTTCCATCAGTGAAAGTTTTTAAGAACAGGCTGGAGAAACACCTGTCAGGGATCGTCTAGGTTTACTTGGTCCTGCCTCAACACAGGGGGCTGGACGTGATGACATCTCCAGGTCCCTTCCAACTCTACATTTCTATGATTTACACACTGGACAGCTCTCAAAACTGTTGAGTAAACAGAAGGATGCTTCGTTGTACTTCTACTAAGCAATGCATTATTTCAAAGAGCTCCATTTTATATCAGTGCATTATCTATTGAATGTCTGTACCCAAATGTCTCTACAGTGCATTTCTACACTTTCAACATTGTATACGAAGTATGAAGAGTTCTATGTGAATAATGAGAACCAGATTTCATTTCATGATGAGCTACTTAGAGAAGGAAAGTAGATAAATCATCAATTGCACATTCTGTGGTGGAAGCACAATTATTTGAGACATTGAAAATTAGACAAAAGCTGTGGAAATGCACTTTAGGAAATGGCATGGCAATATTAGCGGGTTGGAGTAGATGACCTAATGATCTTTTCATCTTAAATTTCTCCAATTTTGTGATTCAATCCATTCCAATCAATTGCACACATACAAAATAGGAAGGAGTACTGTGGAAAGGGATCTGGGGTTATAGTGGATAACAAGCTAAATATGAGTCAAAGTGTTACACTGATGCTAATATATCCCAGAATGATGTTCACTTTTTTTTGCATGAATACTGTAAGCAAGACACGTGAAATAATTCTTCTACTCTGCTCCATCCTGATAAAGGCTTCAGCTGGAGTATTGTGTCCAGTTCTTGACTCCATATTTTAGGAAAGATGTGGACAAATTGGAGAAGTCCAGAGGAGAGCAACAAAAATGATTAAAGGTCTAGAAAACATGACCTATGAGGAAAGATTTTTTTTAAATGGGTTTGTTTAGTCTGGAGAAGAGAAGACTGAGACGGGACATAACATTTTTCTAGCACATAAAATTTTGTTACAAGGAGGAAGGTGAAAAAATTCTCAATTTTTGAGGATAGGACAAGAAGCAATGGGCTTAAATTGCAGCAAGGCAGGTTTAGATTGGACATTAGGAAAAAAACTTCCTGTCAGGTAGTTAAGCAATGGAACAAAGTGCCTAGGGAGGTTGTGGAATCTCCATCATTGGACATTTTTAAGAGCAGGTCAGACAAACACCTTTCAGGAATGATCTGGTTAATATGAAGTCCTGCCTTGAGTGCACGGGACTGGACTAGATGACCTATTGAGGTCCCTTCCAGTCCTACAGTTTATGATTCACCCAAATTCCCCAGTGGCTTAAATTTAAATCTTTTCAGTGTTCTAATGTTAACTGTCTAGCCAACCTTGTTCTCTTTTGTAACAATCACAATAGGTGAGGAATAGATGGTATGACCAAGCCATCATGACTTAGAAAGGCAAAGATATAAAGCCATTAGGGCAATATATTTGGAGTGCACCAGAAATATAAAAAGGAGCATAGAAAGTTTTCTTCTGTTAAAGGGAAAAAAAAGTTGAAGAATAGTTCACTTCTAAGCAGCTCCGGAAAGAAGTCTGTATCTCAACAGAATAAACACTATTAGCACATGATTTCCCACATCATTAACCCAGAGTCTCAGCCCTGTTCTGGAAGTTGGAGTTGAATTCCCCCTGCTTAATCAATCCATTGTACTTCTCCGATGGCTGCCATAAAGGTGATGGTACTTTGTGATGTGAGCAACGTATACAGTATGAACTAGACTGAGTACACCAACTGCTTCTACACAGGAAAATGATTCGTTATTAGAAGGTAATGATTCCAGTTACTACCAGCCTGTGTTGATTTGGAACCAATGATTCAGAGGTAAAATCTTATAACCAATTCCATGAGAGATGTAGTTTCTAAAAAGACAAATCAAATAAACATTAACTCTCTTTTTTGAAAAAAGTATATTTCTATTTAATGATGCTGCACTGTAGCCACATGTGACTCAGGTGACTCCTGGGCTTGGGAGTCCTCGGTTGGATGTAAAAAACATTTTTTTTCTATTTGGCTATCACCCCCTTCAGGTGGGGCACTACCTGTAGCTTGAGGCCAGTTACTAACTGCAAATCAAAAGAATGACAGTCCCACCTCAGGTCTGTCCTCCTTCAGGGAGGTTCTGACAAGCAACCATCCTGTAGGCAGTTCCTGGTCCCATTCAGAACTGGAGATGGGCTCTACTTTCCGGTAAGTCCAGATATGAGGCCATCTCCTTTTAGCCTGATACCTATTGCAGGTTTAGCAGAGTGGGGCTGATTGAGCCCTCAGCAGCTTGTTAACTCTTTCCTGACTAGTGTGCAGTTCAGATACCCCATTACACCATGTTACAGTCTCACATAGTTGAGGTTGCGTCTAATTTTCTGTTGTGCAAGGTCTATACCTCCACATCTCACCTTTCTTCAAAACCCTTTTTTTGTAAACATGCCATGGGAAATTTGAACCAAATTTTAGCCAGTAATTAATATATATGTGCAATGGTCTCCATTGTGCAGTTTGTGGGTGTGTTTTTTTTAAAGAAAGTTTGGGAAAACCAGAAAAGCCCGATATTTTTTCCACATAGTGCACATTTGCTGCCCCAGCAGTAACATGATGATCTCAGCAATAATCAGCCACTCATCCCTCCCTCCCTCCCAGTTAATTTGCCTATTTGGGGAGAGAGTCACTAATACCCTAGTTGTCATGGTAACAGCTGCCTTTGGTAACTGATTTCCCTTACACTCCCATGACGTTGTTACAAAGAAATGTCCCAGGAGGAGCTCTAGTGAAAGCAGGCTGGGTTTGGATTGGCTCCTGCTGTGCTCCTTTGGGTTTGTACAGGGTTCAGTACACTAGTTCTTTTCAAGGCTTATTGTTTGTTAGTTTCCTTAACAAGGGATACACGAAAATAAACTACAAAATTCTAGTTCCTTTTCATGATTGTTTATCTGCTTCTTCCAAATTAGGGACAAAGGCTTTTGAATATTTACCTTTTTTAAACAAATACAGCAAATTATAGATATCCCAATCCCTACTCAGTTTTCTGTTACACAATTACAAAACATGCCATTTAAAAGGTGTAGTAAAGCAGAAGTTATATTTAAACAAGACAAGTTTTGTTTGAATACAGTTTAAATTATGTTCAATATATGGGTTAACATGGCACTGAGTAGTGAAATGTGGAGCTTCACAAAGATAATGGCAATAAAATATACTTTGAAGACAAGTGATTGATTATTTATATAGCCCATATATAAAATATTTTATTTGTTAAAAAATCACAAACAAAAACCTTCATTTAATGTCAGCTAAGGTTCTTGTAATCACTAAACCATAAACATATTAGCAAATACAAAGTTAAGGATTAAAAGGTTGTTAAATCAAGCACTTTCTAGTTAGCAAATGCCAGAATGATTGTTGCTCATGCAACCTTAATCCGGTCCCTTTATGTTTATGCATTATGACATTACAATATTGTCTTTTAAAAAAAATAACCTGATTAAACAGAACCCACGCCTCATTCAGTGCACAGGATTAATCTCTTCTGGGCATGAATCAGGATTGTGCACTGAAGGAGTCTGTTGTCTGTATGACCTATGTCTCATTTGTTGCAGATATTGGAATGTTTGTAGTGAATGAGGCAAGGGACTGCAGGAAGACAAAGGATGGTCTCATACTTAAGGCAGTTGAATGCTGCCCTGAAGTCTTGGATTCTATCCCTACCTCTGCCACAAAGTTCCAATGTGACACTAGGTAAGCCAGTTACACCAGACTTTTCACAGATAACCACTTCTGCATGTAATTAACGACTCTACCATAATAATACATATGCACAAGGGGGCAAAATTAATGCCACGTGTAACATTCATTCCGGAACTTCCTAACATGAGAGTGCTTGACTTTTCAACCTTTTAATCCTTTTTTAAATCCTTTGTGTTTCCTAACATGTTATGGTTTAGCTTATTGATGAGAGACAATTCTGCTAACATTGAATGAGGTTTTTTGTTTGTGAATTTAAAACTAAGTCTTTTGGGGTTTGATCCTACAATGTGCTGAACACTCTAGCCCTGGTCCTAGACCAGAAAAGCATTTAAGCACAGGCTTAACAACGTTTGTGATTATTCTTACTGAAGTCAAAACGTTAAGCACGTGCTTAAAAGGGTTTGCTGAATCAGGCTCATAGTACTCAACACCTTGCAGGTTTGAGTCCTCGATCTTTTGTATTTTTATCATACTAAAGTGAGTAAGATCACTAGCCAGGTTTTTCTCTCTCTCATCTTTTAACAGGGAGCCAAGTTTCAAAACTCACAATGTTAATCAACGAACACACATCAGTGATACCAGAGGCTGTTGCTACAATACAACCCTTTAGTGCTTCTTACTAGATGGTGTTATTTTTCTTCCCCTTAACTGAATTGATAATGAAGCCCGTTGGATCATTTCATTCCACCAATTTCAAGAGTATAATTAATTATCTGCTTAGATAAATCCTTTTCTGACAGCTAGGATTATGGATTTATATGTTAAAATAAGATTTCTAAACACCATGATGCACTGAATAAATAATGGCTTATGGAAGAAGCCTTCTTAAGAAATAGTTTTCACATTTAGGACCTGCTCCTGCTCCCACTGAAGTCAGTGACAAAATTCCCACTGTATCAGTAGGTTCCTACACCTCCAACTCTTCACCTGCTCACATTGGGGAGGGATGTAGAAAGGGGAAGGTATTTTTAAAAGGTGGAAGGGTATGTGGCGACTTCATTAAAAATTGTTACCTGTATTTCATGTTAACACAGCAGACAGGAATGGACAGTCACACTACGATTAGTTAGTAGTTGGTCCTGCCTTGAGCAGGGGGTTGGACTAGATGATCTCCTGAGGTCTCTTTCAACCCTAATCTTCTATGATTCTATGATTACACTTGCCATAAAGTACAAAAACAATATTGAAAATCACCAGAGAATACTTCTACTATTTAACTAGAAGCTATTAATCTTAGGGGTAATCAAAATACTTTTACAAATTTAGCTAATAATGACTAGAATCTCTTTATTATATGGATCCTTTTAAAATGCTTTATAATATATCAGGCCAGGTCTGTGTTAAAATCACATGCATTTCAGATTTCTACAATAAATTAAGTTTAGCATTCTTGTTTTTTAGGTGTTCCAGCATATGAAAGGATTTAACTTAGTGACTAGCCTACAAAACATAAATCAGTTCTGTGCCTTTATTTAAAATTCAGTATAGATTCTTGTGCTCTCAATCTTGTAACAATTCACCAATGCAGAGAATATAGTGCTATCAAATCAACAAAGTATCAAGATATGAATAGAATTTTATAACTATTTTATTGGAAAACACTACTTATATTTTTGCTTTTCTGAAATGCTGTAATTTATTTTGCAATCTCTGTGGCTGATCAATTCTTTGTCCTATAATTTTCTTTTCATTCATCTTTTGTCATGAAAAAAGTTGCATAAAAATGAAAAAAAAAGCTTTAATTTGAAATGTAACTTTAGTCTATCACCTCAGTGTAATGTTACAAGCATATCACTGATAGAAGGAAAATCCAGCACAGAGATGATGATATTGACAGATACACCTCTGGGGTTGAACTTGAGCAACTAACCCAAATTAAAAGATGAATTGCTATATTTCCATTGCTATTTTAAGCCAAGTTTAGAACATGGGTGTGGGGGGAGAGGGGAGATCTGGAGGGAAGGGGGGCGTATAACTCACAGGATTGAGCCCTAAATCCTATTTTCAGAATGGAAAGTCAATGGGACAAAAGCACCTAACCTGCTTAGACACTTTTGTAAAGCCCATTAGGTGCCTATCTGCATGTTTAGGAGCCTAAATATCTTTACAAAGTTTTGCCCATAGAAGCAGAGTTAGGGTTTTTATTTTAATATGAGATGTGTCTACAGGTCTCCATTTATTTAAGAGTGTATGAAAAGTAAGTATAGTTTAATATTTATCTACCTCCATTTTATTATTAGTCATTTCTTATTGACCATCTAAAAGCATACTAGTCACATCACAGAAACCTGTAAAAATGTGGTACCTATGCCAAACAGCATGCAATATCTAAGGCCCTGATCCCACACAGATTTCACTGCAGGACCAGGGCTTGAATTCAGACAAAGGGAAAAAATATACCAAAAAAAGGTTAGTTGGGAGGAAGACAGGAACAAAAAGATACCAACAGTTAATGTAGTGGTAAAAATCTACCTTGTGTCATTTTAGTAACAACTACATTGTTAACAAGCTTTGGGTTTCAGGAACCAAAGGCTGAGTAATAAGCCTTTCCAGGGAAACAAAAAAGTAAAATATAGTGTGAATTAATAGAAGTGATCGGAGATGCACATCTCTGTGCTAAAATTAAAAGTGTTGTGCCTACTCCTCATTCTATTATTTCTCATCTGAAATATTCTCTCTCTAATTCTGAGCTGCTGTATCTTGATATATCCTAACAGAAGTTCCAATATTCTCGGCTGCACACCAGTTTTCTTCTCCAGGTTCAGGATTTTCTTATCTGTTGCTTAAAACTATTTAACTACTTTTCAGCATAGTACCACATCAATAAACTGAAGAATATTGTTTTTTAGGTTCCCACTGAGAAGATAAACTTAGAACTCTCTGTACATAGCAGAGATACAATATGCAGTATCAGTAAGGTCAGAATGATAGAGAATGGAATTATATTTGATGCCCTCTGCAAACCAAGTAAAGTTAATGCCTAAGGCCTATACCCTGCAAAACACTAATGCACATGTGAGTAGTTACACATTGAGACAAGGCAGGAAAACTACCCCCATAGCAGTAGCATTTTGAATGAATGAAGGTGGGGGTGAGGAGGGTGTCAGGCAGCCCAGAGAGGAGGATGTTGCAGTAATCAGGAAGGTACACATGGCTGAGGGTTTTAGTGGTGTGGAACCATAGGCGCCGAGTTTCTAATCTGTCAGGGGGTGCTTCCCCTGGCTCCGCCCAGGCTGCACCCCCACTCCACCCCTTCCCCCAAGGCCCCAACCCCACCCCACCTCTTCCCGCCCAGTTCTGCCCCCTCCACTGAGCGCACTGCACCCTCGTTCCTTCTCCCCCCCCCCCCCCCCCCAGTGCCTCCTGACGCCATGAAACAGCTGATCTGTGGCAGGTGGTAGGCGCTGGGAGGGAGGGGGAGGTGCTGCTCCGCAGGTCCCATCATCAGGCAGGAGGCGCGGGGAGGGAGCTGATGGGGGGCTGCCGGTGGGTGCTAAGCACACACCATTGTTTCCCCATGGGTGCTCCATCCCCAGAGCATCCGCGGAGTCGGCACCTATGTGTGGAGCATCTCTTGGAACTCTTGTGGAGGAAAAAGCAGCAAATTTTGTTGACACAATCTGAATTGGTGGGGCTGCAGAGAAGATGGAGACAAATAGGACACCCTGGTTTGAGGCCTGAGTGACTGAGAGGATGGCAGTGTTGTCCACACCAACACAGAAAAGAGGAGTGGGAAGAGGACACAAGGAGTTGAGTATTGGCCATATTGGCAAGATAACAGCCCAAGGTGCAGGCCTGAATGGAGTCAGTGTAAGGGGTCTACCCCTCACCTATGGCAGAAATGTCAACAAAATCATAATTGAAACCAGGTGACTGGATAAAGTCCCCTAGGAAAAGGGAAAAGAACAGTGGATCAAGGAATAGTTCAACAGGAAGTTCTGGTGCATGGCACCACTGACACTATCAGAACATTTACCTTTAAAGCTGTCAGCCTGTTCAGAGATGGCCATTTTGGGGGGCAGAAGCCAATAAATTGGCCTGTATTTATAGTAGACTCCAGGATTGGGGTGACTGCACTTAGCTAAGTCCACGACACAGTCCCTTACAGATTTGACAGACACTAGAAAATGTATTGTAAGGAATACCAAGGAGAAAGCTAGTCCATCATTTAGTCAATCTTTTATCTCTCGTGTCTATGATTCTACCTTATCAACCACAGAGCACTTGGATTCTACATTTTTCAAAAAGGATGTGAAAGCTCTGGTCTTACTTGCCTGGGCTTGGGTACTACAGGGTCCATAATGCCCCATAGCCCTGGTGAAACCACATAAATCAAGATATTGTATACACATTTATATCTCTACTTGGAGACTTCCTAGTCCTCCAACATCCTACAATTTCCCCAAGACTGCCTAGACCAACTTCATGGTGGATTGGTAGATTTGGGTGACAAGAGATACAAATTATCATTTAAAAAACCCCACAAACACCTTTAAAATGAAGGAGATTTTTTTCAGTGTTAGGGAAATTGTTTAGAATGAACAAACAAAATATCAAACAATAAAATAAATAGTTCAACCAAAAGGAATAAAATACTTTGCTTTTCCTTTATTTCACACGGAGTCAGCCCTGAAGGAGTTCTTTTTGCAAACTAGACAATTACTACCTTTCAATACCTATTCCCCATAAGACAGACCTTGAGATATCAACATGCCTTACCTAATGTATCAGAAACAATGAAGGCATTTTGGTCAAACATAAAGAGTTAGATAAAAGGCATCACACATAAATAATAAATTAGTTTTATTTCGCCAATAAAAATTGCATGAGAGGGGAGTAATTTTCAAACATGTAAAATAACCATGCAAATGACAAGCAGGAAAAATGAGAAATAATTAAGTCCTGATATTATTGTTTATGAGGATAATACTTGCCTCACTGGGGTGTTGTGAGGATTAGTTAGTTAATGTTTATAAAATCCATAGAAGATTAAAAGTGCTTTGTAAGTATTAGGTATTATGAGATGGGGCTAGCTAATTTTTGTTTTAATTTCCCATTTGCACAGTACATTCATACACTTGTAGTTTAAAGTCATTACAGAACATCAGCACTGGAAAAAGAAACCAGAAAGCTCATTCTCAAGATATTTGAGTTACAGAAACCAGAACATAGCGTGATTTTGATATGCTCAGTTCCCAGCATTGCACTGGTAAATTGACAATTACCATAAGAGGCATCAAACAAGTAGACAAAATAGACATCTCTTTTCTGCTAACTCACTCCGATTACTAGCTAAGCCCTGTACGTGTGTGCTTGTTCATGCTCTCTCTCTCTCTCACTGGTATATCTTAAACTAAGGAGAAATATATATTTCTGAGAGGAAAAATTGTGCTTTGAGGGTGTGAGAAACTCCATAGTATTGTAATTGAGGCAATCTATGGAACAAAATCTTCAAATTGTTGGGTATTTATGACCCAAGACCTCTTGGTGAGAACTGGCAGAGGCAAAAGGGTACATAAGGGTTACAGAGATCCCTTGGGTCTGGCATCTACCTACTAGATCATGTATGGTTTCTAATGAAAGCCTGTGTCACTCTGGTCATCATAATCACTGTGAGATACATGTACAGAAAATATGTGAAAATATTATACACACACACACAAAGTTCCGTTCTCTAGGTTTGTGAGTCAAGGCAGGTCACAAAAAGGTGATCCACATACCCCTATGAGGCAGAGGGAAAGAGATGCTTTTCTCACTCTGGCTAGTCATATGAAAACTGAGTATTCTACAGTTCACAATGGATGCCCACCATTTACAATCTGAGCAAGATACTAATTAGTAGATTGTGAGGGCTGGAGGAAAAGACAAATAGCAGGGGAGTAAGGCAATGAACTTTTGGAACTATATCTGGGATGCAGCTGAACCCCTGATTATACCGTCAATCTATGAGGAAATGCTGCTAGGGGGGTTGATCTTATGAAAAGAGATCTCGGGAAACTGATTGAAAATGCAGGGAAAAGGACTTGGAGTAACTTATCTTGTGCAAGATGGGGAATGCCTTGTTAGGTGAGTTTACGGTCTAGAAAGCATGTTATGATTTTGTTTTATATGTAACCTCCTGTTTCCACTATTCTCACTCTATCACTTGAATCTCTGTTCTATGGTAATAAAATTATTTTTGTTTTCATTAAGTTTTTTTTATTATATATAATTAAATATAATATATATACTATATATAATTAAATATAATATATATAATATATATAAATTTATAATATAATATAAATAAAGTGCTGTGTCTTAAGTAGAGTCATGACCCTGAGTTGAATCTTATGACCTGGTGTGTACTACTCCCTTGGGAATATGAATCGGGGGACATGTCTATACTACAAACTTATGTTGACTCAAGTTATGTCAGCATACGGCCGCTGCACTTTGGACGTCACTTGTACACGTGCATACTTGTCTCCTTGTGTCAGCAGTGTGTGTACTCACCAGTGTGTGTACTCACCAGGAGTACTTGTATCAGTGCAGAATACGGTGTAGGTGTCCCATCGTGCAACTTGCCCCCATCCAGTGCACTGTGTTTTGGGAAGTTTTGGCAATGCATGGTGGGGCCGAAACAAGATGTGTAGGGGTCACTGGGAGCATGGGGGTCAGCGTCCTAGTTTGCAACTGTCTCCATCCTATAATGTTATCTGTATCCCATAATTTTTGCATTTTTTTTCAAAATCCCACAAACACATGCGGCCCTCGTTCCTTGCTGCCAACCATCTCTGACAGAAGAATGGAGCCTGCACAGCTCTGCCCTATTGTCATGAGCATTGCTAGCACAGGGTGAACAATCTGGAGTAGTCACAGAGCTGCAAGAAGAACCGAATGATTGAGGAATATGACGATTCCTTGGAGGACAGATTGCTGTGGGACATAGCGAGTACCAATTCAAGGTTGTTGGTGGCGTTCATGGAGCAGCTGCAGATGGTGGAGCACCTCTTCTAGGCCAGAAAAACAAGCACTGACTGGTGGGATTGCATCATAAAGCAGGTTTCGGATGAGGAGCAGTGGCTGCAGAACTTCAAGATGCACAAGGCCATATTCCTGGATCTGTGCAGCAAGCTCACCCCAGCACAGGGACATCAAAATGAGAGTTGCACTGACAGTGAAGAAGACAGTGACGATTGCATTGTGGAAACTTGCAAATGCCAGATTGCTGCCAGTCAGCTGGGAATCAGTTTGGAGCAGGGAAATCCACCACACTGGGGCCATTGTGATGCAAGCGTACAGGGCCATTAATCACTTCCTATGCCATGCCAGACTGTGACTCTTGGCAATGTGCAGGACGTAATGGATAGCTTTACAGCAATGGGGCTCCTGAACTGCCATGGTGTGATAGATGACACACACATCTCTATTTTGGCACCACACCACCTTTCCACTGAGGAAAGGGATACTTTTCTGTGTTTATGCTAGCACTGGTAGATCACCAGGGATGCTTCACAGACATCAATTTGGGCTGGTCAGGGAAGGTGCATGATGTTTGCATCTTTAAGAACACAGGGTTGCTCAGAAAGCTAGAAGCTGGGAATTTCTTTTTTGGCTGGTGAATTACCATTGGGAATGTTGAAATGCCAATAGTGATCCAGGGGGACCCAGCCCACCCCTTGCTCTTCTGGCTCCTGAAGCCGTACATCGGCCACCTCAGCAGCACCAAGGAACAATTCAGTTACTGGCTCAACAGGTGCAGAATGACAGTTGAATGTGAGTTTGGTTGTTTGAAGGGATGCTGGTGTTGTTTACTCACAAGATTGGATCTCAGTGAGAAAAATATCCCAACGGTTATAGCTGCCTGCTTTGTTCTTCATAATCTATGTGACGCAAAGTGGAAAAGTTTCCAGTGGGTTACAGGACAGAGGTGGAGTGCACTCTGCTAAATTTGAACAGCCAAATACAAGGGGTATTAGAAGAGCTCAGGAAGAGCTCTATGGCTCAGGGAGGTTTGAAAGATCATTTTAACAGTGAGCCAGAGCAGTGTGTGTTGTTGTAGTGTGTTCTACCTGGTCCTGCTCTTTTGTGGCCTGGTAGGAATCATGTGATGGTTGCTGTACATGTAGGACTATAACATTGTCAATGCTCCTGTTAATTTTGCTTATTAATGATCCTGTGAGGTGTGTAACACTGTGCAGTCACAAGTAATAGGCTGCTTTCAGAACCACTGAGAACTCAGCAGCATATGTTGAACTAATAAAGATGAATTACGTTCCAAATAATAGAATTTTATTCACTAACAAAATAGTGCAAAAGTGTGTGTAATTGTAAAATACATTAAAACTTAAGCCGAGACCAGAAATTATAAAGGGAAAAGAACATTCATTTCCATTTCAGCTACACATATACCAACTGCGGCTTTCATAGGTCTCTTGTATGTGAAGCTGTGATTGTCTTTAATGTCCCCCAGGGTGGATTGGTAAGGGTAGTGCACTGACCCCTGCTGCCACATGGAATGTTCAGGGCTGCTATACAAAGGTCCTGATATAGGAGTTCTCAATGGGCTGCAAAAGAAGGGGAGCCCAGGATTGTCGAACCTGCAGGTGCACCACAGCCTGCAGCATCTGTGTTTGCTGCCTAAGAAACGCCATTATGTCCTGGTGCATCTCCCTCTCCTTTTCCTGCTGGGACTCCTGGGCATTTCTCCTCACCACTCTTTCCTTCCCCCGACTGTTCGCAATGTTCATCCTCCCGGCCCTGCGCTCACAGTCTGATGCAGCACCGTCTTGGAGGGATGACATGTTCAATGAGATCCGAGTCCTCTTCTTTCTCCTCCTTATCTGGCCCAAGCTTTCCGCAGATATGGAGGGGGCGACCCTTAAGTGGCAGCAGCTGAACATAGAAGACAGAGGTACCATTTTCTGCATATTCACTATGGAAAGCGAAACTCAAGATGTTGAACTCTCTCCCCTTGCTCCCCTAAATTTTTAAACATTACCTTTTCACTTCTGCTTAAGATTGCTTGCGTATTGTGCCAGTCTCAGGACCAGTCATGGTTAGTACGGCCCACTGGCGGTTGGGGAAAATGAGGAGGGAATTGCTCAGTTGCATGATTCTATCAGCGTAGGACAATGGGACTAAATACTAGTGATTTTAGCTGAGGGTAACAACGGTAGAGAGATCACAGCTTCTGGCATCCCGAAGCTGCCCGAGCCCGTATACTGCTAGCCTCTGTACTGCAATGGTGCCTGATTAAGTTATCGCTGAGCGGTGTGGGAGTGTCCTACCACGGAGGAAGATATAAGGCAGTCCTCCCCAGAAACCTTTGGCACAGGATTACAGAGCACATTCATCAAAGTTTCACTAAGGTCTCTATGGAGGATTTATTGGACATCCCTGTGTACAAAAACAAATTGCTCCACATGGCTCCAAATACCTAACTCGAGAGGGGAATGAAAAGCAGATAGCAACTCTGCCTCGCTTGGTCATACCACTACCTCTTCTAGAACTAGTAAATTAATGACAGTCAAAAGATGTGTCCTGCTCCTCTGGGAGTGCCATTCCTGTCATTGAAAATCTATCTACACATGTACCCAAGGTTCCTTCCCCTGCATCGGGCTCACCCATGTTTAACTGGTGGGATTGGCTGGATTGCAGTGGAGTCAAAAAACAGGTCCTCGTTCGCTGCACAGCCACATCCCCCTGTCGTCTGTCCCCCATACTCCTCCTCATAATCATCTCGCTGTTCACAGCAGGAGCCTGTGACTCAGGCTCCTCTGAGGTCTCCACGGTGCTATGGGGCTGGGGTGTGACCAAATGCACCCCGGTATTCACACCCTACATACTATTGTAATAATCTTTGTATAAAATAAGCCTTGTGAGGTATCATTTGAAAACTAATAATTCACTGGTCAATAATATGCTGAAATCTGTGTAGCAATGTTGTGTGTAAAGTTATGAACATAAGATGAAATTATGACTGAAATGTGGTTACCAGACAAGTCTGGGGAGTGGATAAACCAGTTTCTCAAAGACAAAGGACAAGCTGATGCCTTTAGCCAGGTATCATCTAAGTTGATGGGCAATCACCTGTCAAGTAGCTATTCCTGGGCAAAGGAGGAGGACAGGAACAGATCAATCTATGTTTTAGCCAACAACAGTATGGAACCTCTTTCTCCATGAAACTCCACGACTCCAATCTCACAGTGCGAATGAACTTTATCTAGAGGTAACCCTCAGGAAAATACATGTCAAAAGACTGAACTATAAAAGTGCGGGGCAAAAACACCCCAAGGTTTCTCTTTCATCTAAGATAACAAAAGAAGATCCATTTGACTTTGGGAGAGATCCTGACTTGAATACAGTCAGCCCTGTTGCTGGAAGCATGTCAGAATTCTATCTTGAACCAAGTCTAGTTTGTTAAGTTTCAGCACACAAAAGCATTTTATCTTTATCATGTAACCATTTCTGACTTTAGTGCCTTATACGCAAAATCTCTTTGTAGGTCAATACATTTATTTTATTCTTTAATCAAAGCTAACCCAGTGTTGTGTTTAAACTCAACTGTGTGGATACCTCCATTTAAGGTAGCAGTTGTACATTGACCCCTTACAGGGGCAACAGACCTCCAATATCTGGACTGTCCGGGAGTGGGCTGGACAGGGCAGAACACACATTTGGGGGGAAATTCAGGACTGGGAGTTTGCAGGTAGTAACCAAGACTGCTGGGGTCAGTGTTGCTGGCAGGATACAGCTACAGACAGATGTTCAGCATGTGACCTGCATGCTGCTTTGGTCTTTGTGAAGAGCCCAGTTGGGAGCTGCAGCAGCAGAGCATTGTGAGGCACCCCCGGATGCAGAGCAGGTGGTGACAACCCCTTACCGGTCTGGATTGCACCCTGGAACGTGACATGGGGTCTCTGCTGAGGATAGCATGCAGCTCTTTGTAAAAGCAGCAGGTCTTCAGCTTGGCACTGGGTCAATTGTTGGCCTCCCTGGCCTTCTGGTATGCCTGTTGCAGCTCCTTAGCTTTCACACAGCACTGCTGCTAGTCCTTGACATACCACTTCTCCTGCATCCCCTGAACAATCTGCTCATAGATGTTGACATGTCTATGGCTGCTCCACAGTGGTGTCTGCAAAGCCTCTTCTCCCTATGAACCCAGGAGACCCGATATCTCCTGTCTACTCCAAGCAGGAGCATGTAGCCAGCATGGTCAGCTGGGAAGTTGCACAGAAGCTTGGAAACCAGGAAAAGGAACTTAAAAAATAATGTGGGTTTAAATCAGCGGAGGGGTGGGGGGGGGGATCTTCCAGTCTCCATGACCCCTGGGCAGTGGAGTTCACAATGGTGACCAAAGAGGTCATTGTGGAACAGCTGCTGGAGGACAGTTAGGGTTGATGTAAGTAACGCAGTGTCTACACTTGTCCTGCATCAATCTAAGTACAATGACCGCTCAGGGAGGTGGTGTTACTATGTCACCATAACGAGATGCTTACAACAGTGAGAGACCAATTTGAGGGCAGACAGGTGCACAACTAGGTCGAAATAAGCTGCTCAGCCTTGACGTAACTTTGTAGTGAAGACCAGGACTCAGAGTTCTGCAAGTGTTCAGTCAGATAGGGGCTGAGCACTTCAGAGAGATGCTTGGAAGGAATGGGGGTTAGTGTGTGCCTATTGCTAACCCGTACAGAGAAGCAAGACTTGTGTAGGCCTGGCAGTTAGTCTTTGTGTTGTCACAGTCTAGTGGAGTCAGGGAGCTGATCCCAGCAGGCACAGAAAAAACTTCCACATGCAAAGGGCAGGTAGTGGAGAGATGCCTCACAACCCTGGGTACGCCAGGGAAGCATCACAGTGTTTTTGCACGGTGGAGTTGTTTCTAGTTGGAAAAAGCACCCCACAATTCATGTTACTATCGGCGAACACTTACAGAACTTCTTGCCCTACAATTTCTGGGGTTTCTCCCCCTTAAATTTTAGAATTCTAGATATGCAAATCTGTTCAGAAAAACAAACAAACAATGGACTACAACCATTTGCCCAGAACCCAACCCTAACACCAAACCTTATTTCAGAGTTATGAAATTGTTTGGCTAATCTTTTCCCTTATTCGTTTTCTGCACTTTTCTATTTTCAACCAGAACTAAAAACACGATTTGGGAAATGCATTGGACAGGTTGTACTGGTATCATTTGCAACGCAACTTGAAGCCAGGAGTCCTAATACATCTTTAGAGACCTTGTCCTTGACAAATGCCCAGGTCCATTTTCTGAGCCAGGAAGTCCAGATATATCAGAATGTTTAGATGCTTACCAAAAACTTAAAGGTTTGCTCATTGCTACTTAACACAGCTATTCTAAATATTCTAGCCTTGGATCTTGGCTGTGCTATGGATGGGTTTAAAGTGTATCTGCCATGGTAAGTGGCCCTGAAGCTAGAGTACTCCATCATAGGAGGGTAACTCCATGATAGTTATATCGCCCAGTGCCATACAGCTGGTATAGCAGATCTTGTGCCATTTCTCTGCCTGTTGTAGGAGACATAGCCAGTAAGAGAGAGCATTCCAGTGATGCTTGGCTACTGTAGCAACCACTTGGGACCATGGACAGCCTGATAGCCACTTCTGGGTTGGTTGTGTGTCTGGCTATGTCAACTTTTTCTCAGACCGGTCTGTGGTCAGAATGACAGATGTTGACTAATATATGCTGGGCTAGCATATTATATATATAATTACCAATACACGTTATCCTCATCATGCATATATCTGTATGTATTAAGCACATAACAGTAAGAGTATAGAAGTTATATAGCCTAAATTGGCCTATGATTTTTATATATAAAAAGCCCTGCTCACTTATGCTAGATATCTCATAACCCCTTATCTTCATCGAAGTAAGTTTTAATGAAGCAAATAGGGAATCTGTCAAGACCAGGACAGATGAGTGCTTTACCATAGCAACAGGAAGGGATTAATTCTTGCAGACTAGTATGGAAATGTACTAATGGAAAAGAATAAGACATATGAATGTTCTACCTTGGTACAACCCTATGAGCCCCTTTGGTAGCTGGAATGAAGCTGTTCAGGAGAGAGTAAGAGGGCTACACCAAGGTACCAGAAATACAAGGTAGAAAAGTGGTTTTAAGGGTGTAACTTTGGGGATCACACCTTCTGTATAAGATGAATAGAACAACATTGCATAAAACAGCTTCCCGGAGACTGGTAACATATTGATCCATTCTCCAGTACTATATTATGACTGGATTATAGCAGTTAACCTGACTGATATTGGTTATTTGGTCTCTTGAATATATTTTATAACAAAAGTAACCCAAGCAATTGACTATACAATTTATCAACACAAATAATCTGTGCTATACCTTAACATAAACCTTTACCTTTAGGGTGATTTTTAAGGTCATGCATGGGTCAGAAATAGGGGTGGCAGACCCTCACATGTTTCACAAGTTCCACCTTTAAACTCTCAAAATTGTCCAACCTCATTGTATTCGTCTGAGGTTAATCTTCTCTTCCACATCTTTCTTAATTTTACCTCCCAAACCAAGCAGATTTTTCTCCTTATTCTTTTCTCCATCCCTTTAAATATTAACAGACACTTTGACAGGAATTAGGTGAATCATGCAAACATTTTCCACAGATACCTCTTTGACTCTTTAAATGGACGTGCTTTTATTGTGTGTATCTCCTTTCCTCTTTGTTTTCTGCAAATATTTCCATGCGTTTGACAGGGATGTTAGTGAAAACAATACATATTAAGTGAATTTTCATGTAAAGCACATTCTGAACTTGCATACATACTTGTACCAGAAACCTGACCCCAGGAACTAAGCACAATCAGTCAAGGATCAGAATCATTATTTTGTGGTTGTTGTTTCCAAACCAGCCAAGACAGCTTGATTTTGAATATTCACAATCAGTGCTCAAGATCAATCTGCTAATGAAGAATTATCCACAGACATTATTAGCTGAATTAATTTTGGGGGAAAAAAGAACAAAACGAGACAATCTTATATTGTTCATAGACGATTCACAAAAGAAGAAGGGGATTTCATCAAAAATTATTAATTGCAAATTTTTCAATCAGATTGAGCCCTGACTGATTGAGTAATCTACCCAAATTCTCTGCCATCAGGTCAGAATGCATTGCCCTAACCTGTAATCCAAGAGAAGACACTCGACTCAAAATATTTGAGGATTTCAGTTAAGCCAGATGAGTTTGTCACAACTCTAGAACTTGAAATGGATTAATCAGAAATAGTAGGCCTTTCAAGTACTGGGAAGCCAAAGAAGGGTTTTGTTTGTTAATTAACTCAAAAGAAAATGTTGGTTAAATGTTAAAAGTTTGAAGATTTAGTTCAATGTTCTGGTTGGTTCTTCTTTCCCCCACCAAAATGGATTTATTTACCTGTCACCCGCTATGAGGGCTGAAGTCAACTGCAGCTCCCCACCTGCTTATATTTGTGATGTGGAAGGTAAATTCTTCTAAAACCAGAAGCTGCACTGTCTTATATTTTCTGTACAAAACATTAAGGTTATTAAAATAAAGCTGTGTCTACCCCTCTTGCTTCTCACCTCAGCAGGATTTCCAATAATTAATCTCATCCTACTGTCTGAACACAGCAGTCCAGGGCTGGGATAAGGCAGGGTACTAAATTGGCCAGTTCAGCACTGTGGACAAATGGCAGCTTATTACATCCACTCAAATGCTGGAGGGTAGGGATAGGGTCCAGTAGCAAAATACGGACCCTGGACTTCAGAAAAGCAGACTTAGACTCCCTTAGGGAACTGATGGGCAGAATCCCCCTGGGAGGCTAATATGAGGGGGAAAGGAGTCCAGGAGAGCTGGCTGTATTTTAAAGAAGCCTTATTGAGGGCGCAGGAACAAACCATACCGATGTGCAGAAAGAATAGCAAATATGGCAGGCAACCAGCTTGGCTTAACAGTGAAATCTTCGGTGAGCTTAAACTCAAAAAGGAAGCTTACAAGAAGTGGAAATTTGGACAGATGACTGGAAAGAAGTATACAAATATTGCTAGAGCATGCAGGGATGTAATCAAGAAGGCCAATGCACGATTGGAGTTGCAGTTAGCAAGGGATGTGAAGGGTAACAAGAAGGGGTTCTACAGGTATGTTGGCAACAAGAAGGTGGTCAGGGAAAGTGTGGGACTCTTACTGAATGGGGGAGGCAACACAGTGACAGATGATGTGGAAAAAGCCGAAGTACTCAATGGTTTTTTTTTGCCTCGGTCTTCACAGACAAGGCCAGCTCCCAGACTGCTGCACTAGGCAACACAGTATGGGGAGGAGGTGAGCAGCCCTCAGTGATGAAAGAACAGGTTAAGGACTATTTAGAAAAACTGGACATGCACAAGTCCATGGGTCCAGATCTAATGCATCCAAGGGTGCTGAGGGAGTTGGCTGATGTGATTGCAGAGCCATTGGCCATTATCTCTGAAAATTCGTGGTGATCGGGGGAGGTCCCGGACAATTGAAAAAAGGCAAATATAGTGATCATATTTAAAAAAGGGAAGAAAGTGAACCTGGGGAAGTACAGATCGGTCAGCCTCACCTCACTCTCTGGCAAAATCATAGAGCAGGTCCTCAAGGAATCCATTTTGAAGCACTTGGAGGAGAGGAAGGTGATCAGGAACAGTCAACATGGATTCACCAAGGGCAAGTCATGCCTGACCAACCTGATTCCCTTCTATGTTGAGGTACCTGGCTCTGTAGATATGGGGAAAGTGGGGATTTGATAGCAGCCTTCAACTACCTGAAGGGGGGGTTCCAAAGAGGATGGAGCTAGGCTGTTCTCAGTGGTGGCAGATGACAGTACAAGAAGCAATGATCTCAAGTTGCAGTGGGGGAGGTTGGATATTAGGAAACACTATTTCACTAGGGGGTTGGTGAAGCACTGGAATGGGTTACCTAGGGAGGTGGTGGAATCTCCATCCTTAGAGATTTTTAAGGCTCAGCTTCACAAAGCCCTGGCTGGGATGATATAGTTGGTGTTGGTCCTGCTTTGAGCAGAGGATTGGACTAGATGACCTCCTGAGGTCTCTTCCAACGCTAATATTCTATGATTTTATGATTCTATGAAACAACGGGCTCTGAAAGAAGGAAATATCACAGCACAAATTTAAGAAAGTAGAGGCCAAGTTTCCCCCCCCCCCTTCCCCCCTTGGCACTAGTTATGTGCCAAATACATAAGTACAGCTTAGCTTTTTCTTTAACGAATCAATAAATGCTTGAGCTAAGAACAACTCTTCACTTGCCTCACTCTCTCCCTTTAGGGATGAACATCTTGCCTATGAGTAATGTAGACTAGAGAGGTAGAAGAACATTTTGCACTTTTAGAGTACTATTGGCACACTGCACAACAAACTAAAAAGTTCTGTATATTTCTTTCATAAGGAAAAGTAGATAGAGGTTTTTACAAGTTGCATGGTTTACAAGAGATACTATGGTCAACATTTTCAAATTTTCTAATGGGCAGGGGCTAAGCAGCACATTTGAAAGGCACACCACATTCATTTAGGTGCTTAATTATGTACTTGTATCCTAACTATAGGCACCCAGCTCTGTATATTTTGACCTGCAGTTTCAAAATAACCACTTGCGCAATTTTATTGTTTAAAAAGAAAAAAATCAATTGCACTTATTTAAGATGCACTGTTCTCTACATATGCACTGTAACTGGCAACTCACCTGAATGCATAATTAGCACCTTTTTATGTTCTCTTAATGAACCAGTATATTTAATATTTCCATACAGGAATAAGTATGTGGAAATAATGATGGCCAAAGAGAATACTAAGGACAAACACAATTGGGTTTTTATATTATTAGCAGAAAACCGCAAAAGGCAAACAAAATGATATAAACAGAGGCTGGAGGCAGTGCAAATATTTACTCAAGTTCAAAAATACCTTTGATAAGAGGTTGATTCAAAAGATGTGGTTTTATTGCTCCCTCTCTGAGGACATATTAAAAAAATCAAGTACAAAAAACTCATTGGAAACCTCTGCACATTCAAATTTATTCTACTTCAAGTCACAATATGCACTACAGAGGTACTTAGTTTGATAAAGGTGAAATCTTGTCCCTAACTCTCTGCATGTTCCTCAGACCCAATCTTATTTTAAAGTAATAGGCTGAAACTTAATCTCTGGATTCAGTCATGTAGAAAATAAGTTTAGATGACTAAAATTAGCAGCAGGTCCTGCCAGAGCTTAATGTTTTAAAATATTTTAACAAAAGTTTTTTTTAATATTATATCTCAATGGATTCACAGCTCTGAATCCTATCACCCTCTAGTATTTTCTAATCAGAAATGAAATGGAGCTTCTGTTCATAAAAGTATATAAGAAAAAACCCTAACAATTTAATATAGTAGTCTGTACAGTGGAAAGAATAACCTCAGTGGTTTATCTTTTATTCATAATTCACCAATGGAACCTGAAGAGCTGGATTCATGTTCCTGGGTGAGCTCTTCTGTGAGTTCTAATCAAGCAAATCATGTATGTATTAAATTATAATTTATTTCAAAGCACATACTGAAAGCTTTGATCTAGTGTACTATAAGTTCATAAGTAAAGTAGCTGCTCTTGCTGACTGCTTATCAATGAAGTCTTAAAAGATCACTGTAAAATAAGGTAATACAACAATTTGGACAATAAATAACTAGTCTCAATATGCATATTACTGGAATTTGTTTTCCCAATAAAAATGGATCTTACTAGAAAACATGCATCAGTTTAATGGTTCACGGACAATAAAAGTCAGCCTGAACGTTCACCCAAAGCTGGAGCTGAAATGAAACTAATTTTTGAGGTCTTCAAAAGTTTGGTTAACTTTTTATTCTTTTAAATTTTATGGTCCTTTCCACTTCTCAGTTTCATCCAAACATGAAAATGGAAATAATACACAGAAAGATATGCCCATGGTATGTCCTTAATCATCAAAACTAGGATATATGGGGAGGAAGACTTCTTTCCCAATTAGACAAGGGAGGTATGGATAAGCATCGATGCTTATCTGAATGATTCCTGAGCTTATCCAGCAATATCAGAAGACAGTCTCTTGTGGGAGTGCTTATTCCACCACCTCCAGCAATAGAGTGGTTCCTAACAGCTGCTGGAGCATTAGTTTTGTAGACTTGGAAGACAGATTGCCACCTACTGAAACATTAAAAACATTTCCTGTAGCACTTCAGTCTTCTTTGGGGCTTGGAATATTACAAACTCCTTATGGAACAGTTCTTGTAATCAGTCGTACTCAATTCCCCAGGGGTAAAGCCTGAATAAGAACTGCAGGTCTGATGAACTAATTTTCAAACATTAACACATTCATACAGAATCTAGAACACACTTCACAATTATCAAATAGTTTAAAAAAATGTTAGGAGACTTGTTAAATTAAGACCAATAAACACAAGCAAAACTACTAATTATTCAGGTCCCATTATACCCTTGTTTGGTGTTTAAAAAAACCACATTGCTTTACTAATGTCAGTATATGCATTTGTTTTACCATGAATTGTTTGCAATTTTCAATTCCACCAACAGATGGCAATTGTAATTTCTTGCGAAGGCATTACTTCACCGTGAACTTTCATATTAATCAATCAAAACCTTTTATTTAACCAGGTAAAATATACCGAGAACAGGTTTCATTCAGAAGAGTGAGCTGACCAAGGTGCCTAACTAGCCGCATTAGGTCATTGCTAAATGGGCACAGACACTCTGTTATAGATCCTTAGAAAGCTGCCCAAACACAATAATATAGGCAATCAATTACACACAATCAGACCAACATGAAATAAAACTGTAATTTAGGAAGAAGGTCATAAAGGCAGGCAACTAACAACAGCCAGGAGTACTGACCAACAACTGATTCAATCTGTAGATTTTTCATCTTTAATCCTTTTGTATGTAGTGCATGTACTCCAAGTCTCAGGAGAACAACTTTAAAAAAAAATTCCCTACTGTAGCAAAGGTAAACTGAACTTCTGTAATGACTAATTTAATGCGAGATCAACTGAAAGCTATAAAATGTGGTTCAATAGACTAACTGCTTTTCCTCGGCAAAGCTCTGTGAGGTAACTTTTTACCAGGGGGGAGGGGGGTGGAAGAAATGGTAAGAGAATGTACCGAGATTTGTATGTCTAATTTAATTCCTATTAATTTTTTAGTGTTCTTGTTAAGTTTATTGTATTATGCAACTTATGTCACCCTAAGCAGCATACATAGTTTGAATTATTAAAAAAACAATATGTTTAGAACTTTACGCGTTCAAAAATCTGTGCATATATTAAATGGATTAAACCTCACAACATCATGCAAGGCAGGTAACGAAGTACTGTTATCTCCCTTTTACAGATGGGAAATACAGATATGGAGGTATTAAATGACTTGCCCAAATCCATAAGATGAGCCAGGTGCAGAGACTGAACTAGAATTCAGGAATTTATGCATTCCAGTCTCATGCTCCAGTTATTAGATCACATTGCCTCTCCGATACAGTCTCAGGTTCTGGGAGGGGTCTGAATATAAGTTTTTAATTCCCTTAAATTAGAAAATCCCACCATTTTCTATTAGAAAGCCTCCTCTTACTCAGATCTGAGTATGCTCTGTATTATTTTTTTAATTTCTTTAAAAAGAAAGAAAAGTTAGAGCTAACACTTCAATTCTGAATTCCAGTCACTAATATAATTTCAGTAGAAGTCACCAGATACACACAAGTAAAGCTATTTACAAATGTGCAACAATAGGTAGTTTTTTCAAAAAAGTAGTGAATGCTTCAAAAAGGCCATAACCTGAATTATTTTTTTCCCTGCAAACATAAAAAGAGTTGTCCTACAAATATTCTATTTCACAATGCAAGTTCCTCTAACTACAGTAGGATGAAATTCACCTCTGTGCATAGGGCTAGCACAGCACTGCTCTAAATCCCATTTAAGCCTTCTGCATAAGGATAAATGTCAGTGGCAAAGAGAAATTAGATGTTTTAACCACCTTACAAAGCGTCTGATTGTTCAGTGTTGAGCATGGGGAGGATGGATGGAAAAGCAATTTCAACACAAGTCAGACAAATAAAAATTTTAGATTCTCTGATCAAAAAATGGAGTTCCGTTTATAGCAGTTATGATTCAATCAGAGTCCTGAGACCAATTTGTCTTTTGAGAAAGACAGCAAAGATTATGTGCTTCTGATCATCTATTGTTTTACCCACATGGAATTCGGATGCTTTCAGTATTTGAGATATTTCAGAATCTGTATCATTAAAATGTACTGTAATGAAAACTATGGAACACAGTTATAATAAGTAACAAGTTTGAATGAAAGTCAATTAATTTGACCTGCAGTGTCTTACAGTTTAGATACACACATTATATTTCCTTTCCTCTAGGATGTTCTTGAAACATGCTTTGCAAGAGTCTTTCAGTAGTATCACTGGCTGAATCCACTTTATAATATTTAATTGTAGGTTTAAACTCTGCTTCCACAATTTATTTACATATTTTTATGCAGCACTAGGAAGAAGGTAGAGATCAGAAAATACACCTCTACCGCGATGTAACGCTGTCCTCGGGAGCCAAAAAATCTTACCGCGTTATAGGTGAAACCGCGTTATATTGAACTTGCTTTGATCCACCGGAGTGCACAGCCCTGCCCCCCTGGAGCGCTGCTTTACCGCGTTATATCCAAATTTGTGTTATATCGGGTGACGTTATATCGAGGTAGCGGTGTATAAACAGTTATTGAGCTGCTCACTGATGTCAAGTACAAGAACACCTATAGCTGGAAGCTGATGAAGTTATTTGAAAACACACTTGAAAGTAAAACAATGGAAAAATAGGATGTGAAATTAACACTGCTGTATTTTACTGAGTAAAAGCAATTGAAAAGTACCAGCCTTGGGGCGGCAGGGAGGGGGCGGGGGGGAAGGGTCTGCAAATCTTGAACTATTTGTAGAGTTTGAAAGATTAGTTTGAACTCACTTTTCTGTTTCCCCTCTTCAATCTAAAATCATGTTTCCTTTTAATTTAACTAGAAAAGCATTTTTTTTTCAAGGGGCATTTAAAGGAAAATCTGTGCTATGAATTATCAATAGAAGAAACTCTTCGAAGCTAGAATGGCATAAGAGGGTGCTCTTCAAGTGGTATATATGTTATATTGGTAGATTAAATGTTTTCTTCCTTCTTTTCTCTTTCCCTTTCCTCCCACAATATTGGTTTCATATTTATGAGAAGGATAATTTTTGAGTTTATTTAAAACTTCCACATCTAAAATGTTAAACTGCATTCAAAGTTAGGGAAAATGGGTTTACCATCCTTAAAAAGAATGGAATGGAAGGAGTGAATTCTCTGCTTATGAACACCAGCAGATTATCAAGACAATCAACAACTGAATTTAGACAGTCTAGAAATTAATACAGAATTTTTAAAAAAAGTCATCAGGTTCTCTCATATATTAACATAACAGGGATGTGATGAGCTCATGATTGGGATTTAATTTGTGTACTATTCCACTGATAGTGAAGTTAATGGGAATTGCTCTGATGGTGCTTTGATGTCAGACAGCCATTTGATGCTTCGCCACATCCACTCAGCCAAGTCCTGAGACTACACATTTAGTATTTAAATCACACAATCAGGCAGGTTTTGACACAAGGTTAACCATTTTGGCTCTGTGTAGGACACAATGAATGATATGAAATGGAGCAAAACATAGGAGCTTCTTAGCGTGCAATTAAGTCAGCAAAAGCTTACTGCTTAATCACACAGTGCTACAATCTTTCTTGGCGACACAAATGTCTGGTAGTCATTTTCATGTCAAACTATGTGAAAGTGAGAGCCTCTGGGCCTCTCCAATATGCCTTGCACAGGATAAGCACAACCCAGTTACCTGTGGAAAAGCATGCAGCTCAGAAGAGTCCTTGGTTCATCTATTTTCCAAAAGCAAAGAAACTTCACATTTCCCTTTGTCGATAACTAGCCTATTCCAATTATTGAGGATTCATGCTAGCATCACAATGACACTAGTAGAACTGTTATCCCTGGTATGTATGAAAAAAGACTGACACCAAGCAATAATTCTGATACAATCTATAAAATGCTACTCATTTGAAATGCATTCATGGATGCAGAGCAGCATTGCATTACCTTCCCACGTAGTTTCTGGGCATAGTTGTTTGGAAATAGCCACTTGCTGGCCATACTAGCCCAGAACATTTGGCATTCTGAAAACATCCTGCTTTGTCTGGTAAATGGCCTACAATGGCCTGTTTTGTAGGTTATCAGACAATCCATTTCAAAGTATGATATTTTGTCAGCCATTAGGTCTAGAAATTCATACTATACACCATAGAAGCTGGGATTTGGAGCTTCATGAGAGAGATGATCTTTGGAATCACATTACATGGATTATACTCTTGCATGTCCTTTATTTCCTGTGGTAGTAAAATAGCATCAGCCATACAGGGGTTTCTCAGCATGCTTGCCCAATGCACAATATTAGAGATAGCATTCACATGGTATACTGAGATAATGAAGCCCTGAGGTAATACATTTTCAGGTAACCCAAGTCTGAGCACAACCCTTAATGGCAATCTTGCTTATGGTCATTCACACTTCAGTTGTCCATTTCTAACAGTCTTCTTTCATCTCTAGAGTTGCACAGAATACAGTGATAGTCAGGGAAGGTTGTTACCTGCCTGATTAAAAGTCACTGGTGGGTGGTATTCTTGGTCACGACAATACGCGTACACACTTTCTGGAAAACACGTGGCCTCTCAACAAGTCCAGACTAGGCCAGCAAGCATTTGCTCAGTTTGTCAGTCCAACGCTTGGGCTGCATGGTCAGCTATTGCACTCCCCCAACAAAGAAACACTGAAACAGCAGCATGGATGCCACTCCACCACTAGATTAGGCAGATAGAAGAGCCCAGCTCACAGCTCCTATTTGCTATGCATAAAACCCCCGCAGCAACTGAGCTGCCATTCACTGGATATGCCAGTGTACTGATTCCTCCTGAGAAGAGTGGATGTTTCTCAACATGGGGTGGTGAAGAAAAGAGGTCTGTGGTGTCTTGTTTGATACAGAAGAAATCCACAGAAGCTCAGCTTCTCTTAAAATGGAGTAGAGAAAAGAGTAGGTAGAAGAATTTGTTCCCTTTTGCCTCGGCTACCCAGAGTGGGCAAAGATTCCTTCCAGCATGCATCCTATACACTTCTGGAGCATGCTAATCCACTTTCAATCCCACCCACAACCACTCAGCTGGGTTTGTGTAGTCAAGTAGTGAGTGATTTGAAGAGGTGATGTTTCAGAAGTGATTGATTAGGGGAAACAGCTGAATGGATGGGGGGGGGGGGGCGGGAAGGCACTAAGAGAAGTAAGAGAGGGGGGACATGTTAAAAAGTAGCAGTGATCGAGGTGCAAGGGAAAAGGAATAATAGGGAAATTGAAGGGGATGCAGGAAACAGATAAATTAAATATATGGCATGGGGAGATTGTAAGAGAAGGTTAATTTTAATGTAACCTGTGCAATGCTAGTAATGCATTAACATAGATTTGGTATTTAGTTATAAAAGGAGGTCTTAGAGAGCCAGTCCTAAAGCAGGGTTAAAGGTCATATCTGAAAAATTACTGACTGCAATTCCAGAACAAGTAAGGAAGAGCTTTTCTACAGTAGGAGTACTTGCATCAAGTTTTTCAAAATTCAGCCGGATGTTCAGCAGAATTGTACACACACAACCCCAGGGAAGATAGTGAGAACTGTGCATATTCTGTACTTGTGAAAAAAATTCAAATCTAAGTTGTCTCAAAATTTAGGGTTCTCCAAATCAGCACCCAGTGTGGAAAATGAGATTATGGCCTGCTCCTGCTCCAGACAGACATCAGCTGCAACATTCCCACTGATTTCAGTGGGAACAGAATCAGACTCAGACTATCATAATATGTTAAGCAAGTAGAACACCCGAAAGAGTACAGTAATTCAGAAGAGATACCGGTAGATGGTTCCGGGGTTAAGAGTGAACACAGCAGATATAGTGTGATGCTGTTCCAAAAAAGCATTGCCTACTTAGTATCAAATCTTATACAATCCTGTAGGTATACTGTCAACCAGATGCAACTATTTTTGGATTTACTAGAGGACAATTCTCTTTATTCATATCATAATGTGGAACAGATGACGCAGTCCTTCCCCGAGTCAGTAGCAATGTTTACAGCCAACTGCTCATGGAAACAGCTAGTCCAACACCCTAGAGGCAAGTTGCAATAAAAGTGTCTGACTTCCAGTCTGTGGAAGTTTATCAAAGAAAAAGAAACCCTGGGGGAAAAAAAAGTTTCCACAGTCTTCTGCAAGTTAGAAGCAAGATTTTTTTTTAAATAAGGGTTAGACGACACCTGTCAGGGATGATCTAGATCAGGGTCAGCAACCTTTCAGAAGTGGTGTGCCGAGTCTTCATTTATTCACTCTAATTTAAGGTTTCGCGTGCCAGTATTACATTTTAATGGTTTTAGAAGGTCTCTTTCTACAAATCTATAATATATAACTAAACTATTGTATGTAAAGTAAATAAGGTTTTTAAAATGTTTAAGAAGCTTCATTTAAAATTAAATTAAAATGCAGAGCCCCCCAACCGGTGGCTAGGACCCGGGCAGTGTGAGTGCCACTGAAAATCAGCTCGCATGCCACCTTTGGCACACGTGCCATAGGTTGCCTACCCCTGATCTAAATCATATTTAGTCCTGCCATGAGTGCAGGGGACTAGACTAGATGACCTCTCGATGTCCCTTCCAGTCCTACAAGTCTATCTGTGAAATATAAAGGAAATGTCTGGATTAAGGGATAGCAAAAGTTCCTAACAGAATAATAAAATAGGGTCTTAACTGGATAAAGCATATTTTCAATTCCCCAAGGAAGAATCCCCCATGTTTCAGTCTGAGGAAATTTTAAATAGAGTCCAATGGGATAGTTAAAATCTGTAATGATAATTTTCAGAGGCACAGGGGTCTTTGCCAAAACTCATTTTTTCCCAATCACCTCCAGGTTTTCAGCTGCCTCCAAAGTAAGTCAATTGCCAAATCACAAAGATTTTATATTTATTAATGTTAAAGATCTATAAAGATCTTTAGAAAAGCAGACTTTGACTCCCTCAGGGAACTGATGGGCAAGGTCCCCTGGGAGAATAACATGAGGGGGAAAGGAGTAGAGGAAAGCTGGCTGTATTTTAAAGAAACCTTATTGAGGTTGCAGGAACAAACCATCCCCATGTGTAGGAAGAAAAGTAAATATGGCAGGCGACCAGCTTGGCTTAACAGTGAAATCCTTGCTCGTCTTAAACACAAAAAAACAGCTTACAAGAAGTGGAAGATTGAACAAATAACCAGGGAGGAGTATAAAAGTATTGCTCAGGCATGCAGGTGTGAAATTAGGAAGGCCAAATCACACTTGGAGTTGCAGCTAGCCGGAGATGTTAGGAGTAACAAGAAGGGTTTCTTTAGGTATGTTAGCAACAAGAAGAAAGTCAAGGAAAGTGTGGGCCCCTTGCTGAATGAGGGAGGGAACCTAGTGACAGAGGATGTGGAGAAAGCTAGTGTACTAAATGCTTTTTTTGCCTCTGTCTTCACAGACAAGGTCAGCTCCCAGACAGCTGCACTCTGCAGCACGGTATGGGGAGGAGGTGACCAGCTCTCTGTGGAGAAAGTAGTAGTTCGGGACTATTTAGGAAAGCTGGACGAGCACAAGTCCATGGGGCCGGATGCGCTGCATCCGAGGGTGCTAAAGGAGTTGGCCGATGAGATTGCGGAGCCATTGGCCATTATCTTTGAAAAATCATGGCGATCGGGGGAGGTCCCGGACGACTGGAAAAAAGCTAATGTAGTGCCCATCTTTAAGAAAGGGAAGAAGGAAGATCCAGGGAACTACAGGCCAGTTAGTCTCACCTCAGTCCCTGGAAAAATCATGGAACAGGTCCTCAAGGAATCAATCCTGAACCACTTAAAGGAGGGGAAAGTGATCAGGAACAGTCAGCATGGATTCACCAAGGGCAAGTCATGCCTGACTAACCTAATTGCCTTCTATGATAAGATAACCGGCTCTGTGGATGAGGGGAAAGCAGTGGATGTGCTATTTCTGGACTTTAGCAAAGCTTTTGATACAGTCTCCCACAGTATTCTTGCCAGCAAGTTAAAGAAGTATGGGCTGGATGAATGGACGGTAAGGTGGATAGAAAACTGGCTAGATGGTCGGGCTCAACGGGTAGTGATCAATGGTTCCTTGTCTAGTTGGCAGCCGGTATCAAGTGGAGTGCCCCAAGGGTCGGTGCTGGGGCCGGTTTTATTCAATATCTTCATTAACGATCTGGAAGATGGTGTGGACTGCACCCTTAGCAAGTTTGCAGATGACACTAAACTGGGAGGAGTGGTTGATACGCTGGAGGGTAGGGATAGGATACAGAGGGACCTAGACAAATTAGAGGATTGGGCCAAAAGAAATATGATGAGGTTCAACAAGGACAAGTGCAGAGTCCTGCATTTAGGACGAAAGAATCCCATGCACTGCTATAGACTAGGGACCGAATGGCTGGGCAGCAGTTCTGCAGAAAAGGACCTAGGGGTTACGGTGGACGAAAAGCTGAATATGAGTCAACAGTGTGCCCTTGTTGCCAAGAAGGCTAATGGCATTTTGGGTTGTATAAGTAGGGGCATTTCCAGCAGATCGAGGGATGTGATCATTCCCCTCTACTCAGCACTGGTGAGGCCTCATTTGGAGTACTGTGTCCAGTTTTGGGCCCCACACTACAAGAAGGATGTGGATAAATTGGAGAGAGTCCAGCGGAGGGCAACAAAAATGATTAGGGGGCTGGAGCACATGACTTACGAGGAGAGGCTGAGGGAACTGGGATTGTTTAGTCTGCAGAAGAGAAGAATGAGGGGCGATTTGATAGCTGCTTTCAACTACCTGAAAGGGGGTTCCAAAGAGGATGGATCTAGACTGTTCTCAGTGATAGAAGATGACAGAACAAGGAGTAATGGTCTCAAGTTGCAGAGGGGGAGGTTTAGGTTGGACATTAGGAAAAACTTTTTCACTAGTAGGGTGGTGAAGAACTGGAATGGGTTACCTAGGGAGGTAGTGGAATCTCCTTCCTTAGAGGTTTTTAAGGTCAGGCTTGACAAAGCCCTGGCTGGGCTGATTTAGTTGGGTTTGGTCCTGCTTTGAGCAGGGGGTTGGACTAGATGACCTCCTGAGGTCCCTTCCAACCCTGAGATTCTATGATTCTATGATTCTATGATATATGTAACAGACATTTTTTCCCACACTGATTTTATCCTAATGGATGTGAAGTGAAAGGATACATCTTTCTAAGCTAGTTTAAATAATATTTTATAATCCAGGGTTTCTCAAACAGGGGTCGCCGCTTGTGTAGGGAAAGCCCCTGGTGGGCCGGGCCAGTTTGTTTACCTGCCCCGTCCGCAGGTCCGGCCGATCGTGGCTCCCACTGGCCGCGGTTCGCCGCTGCAGGCCAATGGGGGCAGCTGGAAGCGGCAGCCAGTACGTCCCTCAGCCCTCGCCGCTTCCAGCAGCCCCCATTGGCCCGGAGCAGTGAACCGCGGCCAGGGCAGGTAAACAAACCGGCCCAGCCCACCAGGGGCTTTCCCTACACAAGCGGCGACCCCTGTTTGAGAAACACTGCTTTAATCACAGGTGTCTACACAGCAAAAATAAAATAAAAGAATACTTAGCCTTCATTAAGAAGACTTAAAATGATCAAAACTTTTTTTTAATATATCAAGCTGTCTTTAAAAATAGATACAGTCTCTTCCAGGGCCTGATCCAAAGCCCAATGGATTTAATGCAAGACTCCTAGTGACTACAGTGGACTAGGATCAGCACTATAAACACACCATATGCCAAGTATGAAACTATCCAGCTGCCATCAACCAATGTCATGGTATGGTTAAGAATGTTATAGTACTGAAAGGGTTTTATATAGACAAAAATCAAGCCTTTATAAACATTGACATTTAAAATTGTATGCATGCAATCAAGTTGAGTGTGATCTGAGTGGGTGGTGCTGCTGAAATGATCACTCTATTCAACAGCAGACAGGTGCTTTCCACACTGTTTTCCCCGGCTGCTCAAAAGTTATTCAGTCACACCGAAATGGCTTTGGAGTCGATAAACCTACTACCACAGACCCTTGATTATTTGGAGGACTCAAGAGAAGTATTTGACTTTTCAAGGGAGCACCACTAGGCTCACCCATGATGCTATGGGTGCTGAACACTCCAGTCCAGTTGAGTTGCAAGTAAACTCCTCTTTTGAAGAGCCAACATGGCTACAAAGATGGGTATCTCATTAGCCTATGGGAGCACAATCTGCATCACGGTGTATGTGACTGAGAGCCCGGCCAGCTTCATTCTAATCTGGGCTCTGATACTCTTTCATTATTGGTCACTTAAGCTTCTGCCCTTGTTTCACCTGTGAACTAGTGATATTACTTCCCTATATCACAGGGAATTAGTTAAATTAAGTTAGTTAATGTTTGTAACATAATATTCACCAAAATGAAAAGAAAACCTCCCGTGGCTCAGGACCCCCTATTTATTTAGTCAATTATCCTTTGCAATATTTTCTAAATGCTGGCAAATATGCATGGCCCAGCAGCAGGTGGGGGCTAATCTGTCTCATTCCCTAATCTCCTCCCATTACCATCATTTTATAGAAAATGAGTCAGTTACATTTGAGAGTGCTCTGGAGTACTGTTTCATGACTTTCCCCCTCCCTTCAAAAGCCTGACTATAAGGGCTGGTCCACACTAGGGGCGGGATCGAACTAAGCTACTTCGACTTCAGCTACGCTATTCGCGTAGCTGAAGTCGAAGTAGCTTAGTTCGAATTTGGCGCGCTTACCTCGCGTCCGCGCGGCGCCGCGATCGAAGTTCGCGGCTCCCACGTCGACTCCGGTAACTCCGCTCGCCCTGCAGGAGTACCGGAGTTCGAAGTAGCGCGTTCGGGGATCGACTTATCGCGTCCAGACAAGACGCGATAATTCGATCCCCGATAGTTCGATGGCTACCCGCCGATCCGGGCGGGTAGTCTGGACGGGGCCGAAGTTCGCGGCTCCCACTTCGACTCCGGTAACTCCGCTCGCCCTGCAGGAGTACCGGAGTTCGAAGTAGCGCGTTCGGGGATCGATTTATCGCATCCAGACAAGGCGCGATAATTCGATCCCCGATACTTCGATGGCTACCCGCCGATTTCGGCGGGTAGTGTAGACGGGGCCTAAGGCTAGCCCAGCACATAATGCTATGATCACAAAGAGTGCTCTGGTGGTTTAGGCAGTAACAGACACAAATATTTTTTGCCTGCTCAGATAGAAAATGTTAAGCTCTAGAACATTCACCAGCCAACTTTCTGCTCTCACAATCCGCTGCCTATTCTTTTTTTTTCCAGAAACCCCTTCCCACAGCCAGTTGGCACACAGCTTCTCCTAGCAGGTGGCCACAAGCAGAGTGGCTACCTCCCCCCACATGACAGCTGATCAAGTATTGGCCAGCGCCCTACCTTTCTCCACATCAAAAGCCTTATAAAAGTATTTCCTGCTTCTCCCGCAGTGCTTTCTGCCAACACTCCCCACTCCCCCATCTACCTGCCCCACCTACACAGCCACTTCTCACTCTTCCTTGCTCTCAGGGGCTCTGTTTCTCTCCCTCATCCCTACCTCTTCTGCCCATCATTTCTCTTCTGTCTCCATTCTCCTCCTCCCCCTGCCACACAGGATAACTTCCTAACACTCCCCACTGCTACAGTAACTACAACCCCAACAGCACACTTGTCATTCACTTCTCAACAACTATCATCTCCTCACCTTCCCTCCATTCTGTTTTTTTTTTTAATTGAGAACAGGAGAGGAAGTTAAGACCATCTGTGCTGGAAAATGGTGTTAACATACAACATGGTTAAATAGGGTATTCTAACCAAGCTGAGTCATAGTCTTAAACACATTTGTTTACATCCACATCTTGTTCCCACGCGTCCACCAAACCGTGCTGGGTATCACTGTGCTTGGAAATAGCTTTCAGACTTGATTCTAGTTATTTGAAACTTTGCTTGAGATTTCACTCATAGCATAGTTCATAGCTCCTATTTATGTATTCAGTGATATCTTAAGTAGAGCTGGGCAAATATTTTTCACGAAAAACTTTGGTTATGTTTGTTTTTTGGAGGAGGGTAGAGGAAGAGGAGGGAACAGAAATTCAGTGACATGGAAACATTTTGGGAAATGGTGTTGATTTTGCCCACTGGTTTACAAAAAAAAAAAAAAAATCCCCAAAACGTGAAATGTTGTTTCTTCGTTTTCAAAACAATGTTTTGATTTTTTTTTTGGTTCAAAACTTTTTTTCAAAATTTCTTTTGATTTTATTTCAAGAATTTCAAAAACATTTTAAAAATGCTTGAAATGAAAACATTTCATTGTTTTTTTTTTTTTTTAATTCTTGATTTGCCAAAAAATGTAGTATTCAGTCCGCCCTGAAATGTTTTTTTTTCCTTCTGGAAATTGCTAATGAACCAAAAAAATCATTTTCCACTCATCTCTACTTTAAAATTACTATTTTATTTGTGCACATTATAATCTCTTGAAATGAATTATTGGACACAACATACAAAATTCAGATATGGATTTTGAGCCCCATGAAATCTGAAGATATTTGTCTCCACAGTTATGGTTTAATCTAGTTCTTGTTTAAATTATTTTTTATTTTTACGTTGGGCTGTCCAAAGCGATTTATTATGCCGTATGTTGTTGTGATGCTAGTAGACCAGGTTCTAGTCATACCAAGGTTCTTGGCTTCAAGTGAACACTATCAAATGAAGGATGTGCAAAAATTGGAAAGAGTCCAGCGGAGGGCAACAAAAATTATTAGGGGGCTGGAGCACATGAGTTATGAGGAGAGGCTGAGGGAACTGGGATTGTTTAGTCTGCAGAAGAGAAGAATGAGGGGGGATTTGATAGCTGCTTTCAACTACCTGAAAGGGGGTTCCAAAGAGGATGGATCTAGACTGTTCACAGTGGTACCAGATGACAGAACAAGGAGTAATGGTCTCAAGTTGCAGTGGGGGAGGTTTAGATTGGATATTAGGAAAAACTTTTTCACTAGGAGGGTGGTGAAGCACTGGAATGGGTTACCTAGGGAGGTGGTGGAATCTCCTTCCTTAGAGGTTTTTAAGGTCAGGCTTGACAAAGCCCTGGCTGTGATGATTTAGTTGGGATTAGGTCCTGCTTTGAGCAGGGGGTTGGACTAGATGA
>QXTE01000056.1:4910877-4994097 GCA_003942145.1 Platysternon megacephalum | reverse complement strand
GGTCGGTCCTGGGGCCGGTTTTGTTCAATATCTTCATTAATGATCTGGAGGATGGCGTGGACTGCACTCTCAGCAAATTTGCAGATGACACTAAACTGGGAGGAGTGGTAGATACGCTGGAGGGTAGGGATAGGATACAGAGGGACCTAGACAAATTAGAGGATTGGGCCAAAAGAAACCTGATGAGGTTCAACAAGGACAAGTGCAGAGTCCTGCACTTAGGACGGAAGAATCCCATGCACTGTTACAGACTAGGGACCGAGTGGCTAGGCAGCAGTTCTGCAGAAAAGGACCTAGGGGTTACGGTGGACGAGAAGCTGGATATGAGTCAACAGTGTGCCCTTGTTGCCAAGAAGGCTAACGGCATTTTGGGCTGTATAAGTAGGGGCATTGCCAGCAGATCGAGGGACGTGATCGTTCCCCTCTATTCGACATTGGTGAGGCCTCACCTGGAGTACTGTGTCCAGTTTTGGGCCCCACACTACAAGAAGGATGTGGAAAAATTGGAAAGAGTCCAGCGGAGGGCAACAAAAATGATTAGGGGGCTGGAGCACATGAGTTATGAGGAGAGGCTGAGGGAACTGGGATTGTTTAGTCTGCAGAAGAGAAGAATGAGGGGGGATTTGATAGCTGCTTTCAACTACCTGAAAGGGGGTTCCAAAGAGGATGGATCTAGACTGTTCACAGTGGTACCAGATGACAGAACAAGGAGTAATGGTCTCAAGTTGCAGTGGGGGAGGTTTAGATTGGATAATAGGGAAAACTTTTTCACTAGGAGGATGGTGAAGCACTGGAATGGGTTACCTAGGGAGGTGGTGGAATCTCCTTCCTTAGAGGTTTTTAAGGTCAGGCTTGACAAAGCCCTGGCTGTGCTGATTTAGTTGGGATTAGGTCCTGCTTTGAGCAGGGGGTTGGACTAGATGACCTCTTGAGGTCCCTTCCAACCCTGATATTCTATGATTCTATGATTCTATGAAATGCATAGCTGGAAACCAGTCTGACTCACCTACATATTAGTGTTGCTAAAATTGTAATAGTGTGTAGTGTTTAGACCAGGGGTCGGCAACCTCTGGCACGTGGCTCACCAGGGTAAGCACCCTGGCGGGCCGGGCCAGTTTGTTTACCTGCCGCGTCGGCAGGTTCGGCCAATCGCGGCTCCTACTAGCCGCGGTTCGCCGTCCCAGGCCAATGGGGGCAGCGGGAAGCGGCGCGGGTGAGGGATATGCTGGCCGCGGCTTCCCGTCGCCCCCATTGGCCCAGAGCGGTGAACCGCGGCCAGTGGGAGCCGCGATCGGCCGAACCGGCTGACGCGGCAGGTAAACAAACTGGCCTGGCCCGCCAGGGTGCTTACCCTGGCGAGCCGCGTGCCAGAGGTTGCCGACCCCTGGTTTAGACTTTATGAAATGCTTGTAAGTTGCTGCATGCACTGATCTCTCTTAAATATTACCTTATAGCATGGGCAACAGATGTGTTTGTTCTGTGACTGTAAAAATGTTTGCTCCAAAACTGTAAATCCAGTCATGAAAGAAACATCATCAAGTGTGAAATACTGTTTTGCACCCTGAGGAGGGGTAATCTCCAGCCCATCAGGAAGGTTTATTTATTCCAAATGTGCCAATGTAAGCCATCAAAAAACAAGGACTTTGTTGATTGGTCCCAGCACACACATGAAGAGGAGAAGGTGCAGAGGTGCTTGTCCCATCAGTTTGGACTCTAAGACATGCGGATAAAAATCCCTGACCAAAAGGAATAAGGATCTTTTTTTGCTGTTGGGACTATAAGGGGCAAAGATTCATAAACATAAGTATGAGATTCTCCAGGATTAACCTGGCCTAGCCCTAAAGGATTTAGAGCTGGCATATTTCAGCAGCTCAATCACTGTCATCTGAAACCTAAGACTGAAACTTATTTGTGTGTGTTTACCTATTTTAACCTTGTAAAAACTCATTTCTTTTTCTTAGTTAATCAATCCTTAGTTTACTATAGGATTGGCTACAAGTATGATCGTTGGTGTGAAATCTAAGGCTCAAATTGATCTGGGATAAGTGACTGGTCCTTTGGGACTGGGAGTAACCTGAATATTTTGTGATGTTTGGTGTAAAGTAACCATCTATTACCGAATCAAGCTTGCCTGTGTGGCAAGATAGATTGATCAGAATGCTCGAAGGGACTGTCTGTGACTCCATATTAAGGCTGTTATAGTGCCTGGGGAGTTTACACTTGTTACTTGGTTGGTGAAATCTGAGGTCTGGTCTACACTCCAGAGTTAGGTCGACATAAGGCATCTTACATTGACCTAATGCTGTAAGCATCTAGACTGATGTAATTTGCCCACTACACCCACTTAATAACTCCACAAAAGGCGCAGCGCTTAAGTCAATGCAGAGTCAGTGTAGACACTGTGCTGCTTACATTGCCTATTGCTGCTTTTCAGAAATGGTCCATAGTTCAGTTAAATCAGTGGAAGTGCTCCTGATGAGAAAGTGCACCACCGACACAAGGAGCATTGTGTGAACATGTAAAACCGATTCAATTACTGAGGTGGTCGTACGTTGGCATAATTTAGGTCTACATAATTTTGTAGTGTCGATTTACCCTGAGTATATAACTCGCAACCAGGCTTAGGTTTGTGTGCTGTTTCTTAACAGTCTACCCTGAGGTTAGTATTCTCACATGTGAGCCAGTGGCGTATTATCGCCTAGGCCGACAAATTTGCAGGGGCGGCAAATTTGAGCACCCACGGAGAAGTTCCCCTGCTCCAGCTCGCCTCCTCCGCGAGTGCCGCCGCTTCCTGTTTCTCTCCCCTCCCTCCCAGCGCTTGCGCCGCGAAACAGCTGTTTCACGGGGCAGGGAGGGAGGGGGGAGGAGGGGGAATGTGGCGTGCTGGGGGAAGAGGCGGGGCTGGGGCGGGGATTTGGGGAAGGGATCCAATAGGGGCAGGGAGGGGCAGAGTTGGGGCGGGACTTTGGGGAAGGGGTTGGAATGGGGGCGGGAAAAGGGTGGAGTCGGGGCAGGGCCAGGGGCGGCAATTATTTCAGGGCCTAGGGGCGGCAAAATCATTAATCCACCACTGATGTGAGCCACTCCAGACAGCGTGACAGATGTCATCGGTGTTGCTTAGTGTTTCACAGAACCTGATGTAGTCTTCAGATCTGGTTAGGTTTTTGCAGGCAGTATGGCTCTCTCTTTTATCATTAACATACAATACCATAACATTCTGTTGGGTATGACTTACACAATAAAAAGAGAAACCTGTTTGACATGTTTGTTATTTTAATTACAGTGATTAAACATTTTTTTTTTAAAAACATATATTAGGTTTTGTGGCACCCGGACTAGACAGAATTAGGTAACATATACAGAGTTATAGTCACCCTTTCATGATCACTGAACAGAATATATGGAGTAATATCTGGCATGTTTTTTTCCTTGTGACATTCTAGCTGGAAAAGAAAATCTGCAGAATTATGGGGAATTCATGAACCAAGCAGTTAGAGTGAATTTATAAATATGTACAATAAAAACAGAAAAGTCCTGCTGCTTAACTTAAATCACCAAAGCAAAGAACCTTTCCTCAGCTACAATGCAAATTCCAAGCTACTTTCCATTACACAGGCACCAGACCATAAGTGTAAAGGAAATTGACTTTCTGGAGTTACAGTTCCCAGAGCACATGAAAGAGACTGGGCTGACCTGACCCACACCAGATCACCCCTCTTCTCTCCTGCTCTATTTTACATCCAATTCCTGCCTCTGTGTGTGTGTGTGTGTGTGTGTGTGTGAGTGTGAGTGATTCCAACACCTATTTCATGCCTTCTCTTGCTTATTTTTCATCCAATATTTGAGAGCAGAAAAGTTGCCCATGCCGCATAGGTTTTTGTTTATTATTGTTGGGTTTTTTTGGAGACTGGGGTTTAAACTGCCAGATCCCTACTAAAGTCAGTGCTCACAGCTATGATGCTATACAACTCGTTGAAGATTTAAGGGTGTATAATTAAAGGGGTTGGGTGGGGATGGGGTTGTTTATTTTAACAAACTAACCAAAATTTCTCAAAATAATCTGTGGTCCAATCCTGGAAGTGCTCCTTTCATGAGGCTTTCGAGGTTTTGCCATATGTGGCTTTATTTCTTAACAGATTAACAGGTATGTAAAAAATATGCAGCAATTGACCATGTATATTATTGATTTACATTTACAACAGTCTTATAAAGGGTCAGATTTTGCCATTCATACTCATCATGTAGATTACCTTATTGACACAAGTAGTCCATTGAAATTAATGGAATTATTCAAAGAACAAGGCACTATTCAGTATGAGCAAAATTGAGAGAATCTGGCCTTAAATGATCAAATCCCCAATTGCTTTGGTAAGGTAGGTGTGCACCAAATAGATGAGAGAATTTAGTTCTGTTCTGGGGCATATGAAACTGTGCTTTGGTTTTCTGCATACTGCACCTCGAGACTGTCTTCACCACAGAGTTAATTTGAGTGTTGCCCCTAATTCCAGTCCTATCCACACAAAAATAGTTAATTCATTGGTGATAGTGCTTTCAACCTAAGTTGGTTGGCCTGTCAGGGGATGTAGGCTACAGCTGGAGATAGCACAACTTGTCAGCTGCTAACTCTGTGTAGCTGGAGTGTTATTTTGCAGTGTGGTCACTGGAACTAAACTAACTCCTCTGCTCTGAAACCTGCAAGAGCCTCATCCATGGATGAGAGGTTAGTCTAGTCTCCATGTCCATTAAATCGTTGGCCTTGCTACTGAGAATGCCAGTAAAGAAGCAAAGTTTGTGATGTGAATAGCAGTTCCATAAGAGCAAAGACAGAGACTACCAACACATTTCACATAGGTCAGCAATCAGCCTTCAGAGAGTAGACTTATTTATTTATTTTAAATCACAACCAGTCTGGGCTGGCTTTGACCCAGTGACCAAGATGTGAAAAGGGTCTGTAAATTACTCTATTTGTACTTCTAAAATGGTGCATTAGCTCTAAATGGCAAATTACTTCTAATCCTGTTCTAATCAGGAAGGACTCCCAATGAACTTTTCCCAGCCAAATTAATAAAGGATCAGTCCCTTACTATGTTTGCTTCATTATTTCCCCCTCTTTTTGCATCCAGTAATGCAATTATATATGAGGATGGGAGGGGGGGTTTCAAGCGCACTGCTGTCTTGCACTGGTACTTTGTAAGTTTATATGGCATGAAATAAATCTCAGTGGTACATGTGATAACTGTACTTTTTTCATCTTGATTGTGCTTTTACTCTAGCACATAACTGTACTGCCTCAGGAAGAGCCTGTGGAATGAATGGTGACTCAACTTACAGTTCTTTTCCTGCTTCCTACTTATTCCAGATGGGAAGCAGTCTGCTGCTGGCTATGGAACTCACTATTTAATGCAGCTGTGCATTCATAGTTTTAAATTAGTCAACAGTTTGGGATTAGTTTAGTAGTCTGGTACTTTATAGAAATTCTTTATTGTTCAAATTCTGCAATACAAGTTACCAGTTTACAGTAACATTTGAAGATGGAAAGGCCATGTTTTCTATCAACTAATCAAGCCCATCATCTGTGTCTCTCAGCCACATCCCTTCTGTACTGCTTTTTCCAAAGTATTTTTAAACTCTTCATTAACTAAATTTAGACACCTTCATTCTTCAGTCCTGCATTCCTGATTCTCCTCCCCAACAGAATGGAATCTCTACACATACCAATGAGTCTCATCCCAACTGTACCCCTCCCCCAAGGCCAACTCCCTCCCTCTTCTCTCCTTCCTTCCCCTTGCTTTCTGGCATGCCATCTTACTCTCCTTCCTTATGCCTTCCGTCATTTCCTTTCCCAAACCCCTCACGCAGGCTCGCCTCACTGACCTACCTCTTCTATACTAGTCCCTTGAGGAGGTAAAGAATGATTTAGCAAGGTGCTGGGTTGTGTGGGGAGTGCAGGTCAGAGGTCTTTGAGAGATTCTAAGCAGTAAGGAGGCTCCAGGCAAAAATTGCAACTGCTCCAGTTCCCTGCTGCTAGAAACCCTTCCTAACCTCCTAGCAACTAGCCAGTTTCCCAAGGATGCATTTCTTCCTACTTCTCCAGAAGACATCTAGCAGTCTCAAGCCAATTTCATCAGAACAAGGGAGTCCTCAAGAAATTCCTTCTTTCCCCACCCCCTAGACAAAAGGAAGAAGGTCCACGTCCTTTAGCTGAATGCTTCTAATATAACAGAGCACAGCAGGACACCATGAGAGAGGACACAACAATATTTCATTTTTTCTCCTTGGCCTTAGGCAAAACTCATTGCCTAAAGCCAACCGCAATGACAGAGTAGATCTGTGCATTGTGTTCTCAGGAGGAGCAAATAAATGTCTACCTAGTTGGTGCTGCGAGCCACAGGACTATGCAGAGCAGCATAACACGGTCAACTTCCCTCTTTTTTGTTTTTTGTTTTTTTTGCAATTCCCTGTCATACACATTACCTTTGGTATTGAACTACTGCAATATCCCTATTTATTCCTTGTTTCATATAATGCTTGCTAACTTCTGAAGCCTTTGTAAGTGTCAAAAACCTTTCTCCCTTCATAATTTTGAAAAATTCTACTAGAGCACCATATAGTCTCTTTTCCAGTGAGGAAAAAACCCAGTTCCCTTAATCCTTGTACTTATATTAACATTCTCCTCAAGGCAGTAATATACTTCCTGCAGTAAAGTGATCAATAGACAGTTTTGGTATCTAATATCCAGCATCGCCTCCTGTTCTATATTTTATCTTGTGCTAACATGAACCAAACACATGGTTCTAAAAATAAAGCACCTTTGTCCATCATGCTGGAAGGAGGACAGGAGACACTGGATGTGGTTTAAGTCACAACTTTATTCTTAAATGTCTGGGAGTGCCTGGCAGATAAAAAGTGTACAGTGCAGGTAATTCCATAATCATTTCAATATATACCAGGGTGGCTTCTGTCAACCGCACCTCCTTACCCATCCTGGTTCCCAACCAACCCACTGCTGGGAACTTACCATCCCCCCACCTCAAATGAGGAGTAAGGGGGGGGGGGGGCTATAAAGGCGTGAAGGTTGTCTCCCTGCCATACTAGTCATAGGAGCCTCAACCCCCCAAACCTCATTTCTACTCCTTTAAAGAATACCTCCATTAAATCCTTTACCAATCCATTTTATCTGATCACTGTATGCCTTCCCTACAGTCTGGGGCAGCTCTATGTATTTTGCCACCCCAAGCATGGCAGTGAGGCAGCCTTCGGCGGCATGCCTGTGGGAGGTCCGCCGGTAACGCGGATTCGGCAGCATGCCTGCGGGAGGACCACTGGTCCCGCGCCTTCGGTGTACCCGCCGCCGAAGCTGCGGGACCTGCGGACCTCCCGCGGGCACACCGCCAAAGGCTGCCTCACTGCCTCCCCATGGCGACCGGCAGGCTGCCCCCCGCGGCTTGCCACCACAGGTATGCACTTGGTGCGCTGGTACCTGGAGCTGCCCCTGTACAGAGTACCTACCCTGGACATCTGCCTGACATTTAGATAAGGAGTTGCAACATCATAGCCTAACTCCCATTTCATGTTTGCCAAACTAAGCCTCCCTGCCCCGAACTAGCTGTGGGGAAGGCAAAATTTAAAAAGGGGGTTTCTTCACCTCAACCAATCTGGCAGTGAGGGAAAAGTTCCTTCCCAGCCCCCTGAGAAAGGAGTGACTAGCACAAGGCCCACAGCAGGTACTGACAAAACCTGGTATTTCACCACTCCCATGTGTGGGAGGGTGGGTGCTGCTCTGTCTGGTCCAGATAAGAGAGGGCTTTTCCTGCAACAGTATGGACCTATATAGTTTTCCCCCTTTCCGGGCACCGAGGGAGGGGTGGGAGGGAAAGGATGGATCAGCATCCCCAAGCTTACCTGGTCTGCAGCTGCAGCAGGAAGTCATTCCCTGGTGCTCTAGCCCTTAAAGGGGCACAAACTTTTCCAACAAGCCAGACAACTGCCCCCACTGCTTACTGTGCATTGAGGTCATTTCATAACTGAGGTTTAGTGAAACGTTTCATATGTAAATTAATTTGGTTAAAATAAACAGGGACAATATTCATTTTTGCAATGGTGTCTTTTTTCCTTGGTAATTTGCTTCCTGTCACACCCGAAATAGAAATCATGGCAGGACCTGACTCTTACACAGTCATAGCATCTTCTGTCTTAAAAGCATTCCTGTTGCTAGAAGCCATCACAGCTATTTCAAGAGAGCCAAAACAGGTCTGTAATATCACTGAAGACGTTTCTTCCTCACAGGCACAGGAAGTGGGGAGAAGTGCAAAGCAATAACCTAATCTCTCATTAGGTTGCATGGATCCTTTTCAGAAGTACCCCAGGCAAAGCGTCCTGTACTCTGACACTGACTACTCCATTTCAAATTCTCACTTGCTTTGAAAAAGTGAGCAGAAAAAACGCCCCCACAAGATCAGAAACTAAATCTTCCTGTGACGGTACCTCCCATAAGGCTTTGTGGGAATATGACATAACTGGAATATGTTTTGTGCTGCCGGTGCCAGGTACACATCTATGTAAAGGTTATGATCTACTGGTTATGTTCATCCTAGTTGCATGCAGGCACCATTTGTGTGTTCAAAGTTATGAACATTGGCTGTATGATTGCTTGATTTCTAAGGGGCCTCAGTTAGAACATTTGATGACTTCTTGGGAAAGGAATGTGCAAATTAAGTGTTCAGTCAGGGGGCACTTAACAGACAAAAGAGCTTGGAAGACTCCAATCCACATTAGAAGTCTACCTGAGGACTTTCAAGGCAGCATGTGGATAAGGGCTGCTACCTGCAGTCCTGAGTCATGCATGGGCATGTGACCTGCCCATGTGATTCCGAATCTCCATTTTGTGACTGGATTCTACAGAGGGTGAGGAGGGGGTCTCCACCCACAAGAGACAGTCTATTTAAACCCGGCGGAGACCCCTCCATTTCNACAGAGGTGGCCTTGGCACATCAGCTGGCAGCTCCCAAGTGGGTTTCTGTGATCCAACCCGTCACACTTCCTATATGTAGTTTTATTTTCTCCAAGTTTCCTTATCCAGACAGCCACACTCTCTGGCGACAGCGTGGCTGTATTTAATTTTAGGATAGGGATGTGAAAGGTACATTACCAAGAAGAAAAGATTGCAGATTTGTAACTTAGGATAGGGATGTGAAAGGTACATTACCAAGAAGAAAAGATTGCAGATTTGTAACATATAAAAGGGTTTTTCTTTCTCTTTCTTTTTTAAAAAAAAACTTAAGGATCTGCTAGCTTAATTTGGGGTGGAAGGTAGATAGCTTGGTCAGAGATTCCTTTTTTAATTATTTAACTCCAGTGTTGTCTAGTTTATTGAAATTTTATCTTTAAATTCTAAACTAGCTTCTGATATACAAATAAAACTCATGTAAGTACCAGTAAGTAGGTTCTAGAAAATCTGGAAATCCAGCTCTGTTTTTAAAGAAAAGTTTCACAGTGGTTCACTACAAGACACTTTATCTCCTCTAAATCAGATATCTTGTTGCAGGCAACGTTGCTGGGATACAAAGTAATCAGAGTAACAGAATAAATCATTGATAATTTGATTTCAATCATTCCTATTATTGGAAGAGTCAATTGGGATAATTTTTAGATTAGACAGAAAACACACATTTAAAACTTATCAGGTAACACAAGATGTCCAGTAACTTGATTAAACAAGCATTAGTACACATTTTAGGAATGGTTCATTCCAAATAAATTGACAACAGTGAAGTTGCCTGTATAACAATAACTGCATGAACTACTCATGTAAAGCATCTCTCCAGTGGCTCTGAAGTAGGTACTCAACCAAATACTTGATAACTATATACTTCATATGGTACAGACTCTTGAACATCAAAATTTGAATGTGACCATCTGAGGCAATTGTATACTTAGCATAATTTTACAGCATTCTACAAAGATATGAGAGAGAAAGAAAAGCAGACATTTAAAACTTATACAAGGAATTTTTTATACAACATATAATTCATCTACAGAAATGACTCCCACAAGCTATTGAGGCCAAGAGCCTAGTAGAACTAAAATAAAAAAAGAAGTAGTCAACCAACCAGCTGGTGGTGGAGGGGACTATTGAAAGGAGGGGGGAAAAAAAGAGGGCAGTTTATTCCATAAATGTTGAGTATGAAGAATTCTTGCATCTTCCTCTGAATTATCTGATGTTGGAAAGAGGATTCTGCATTAGATGGACCATTCCTCTGAGCTGATATAGCAAGTTCTGCATTCTTATGTTCAGAGTACACATTTTAAACATACAGTCTTGAGCCACACAGACAGACACTTTTATATTACAGCAGAAAGCCTTCAGATATTCCCCGACCTTCCAATGACTTGCTGTGTGACCAGAGCCAAGTCACTTCACCTCTAAGCCTCAGTTTCAACATCTGTAAAATGACGAGAATGATACTTACCTCCTTTGGAAAGTGAGTATCTCTCTGTGGACCACTAATAAGTATAATTATTCTGGCCTAAAGTTGAACATGTTTTTATTATGGCATAATTTTCCACTGGAAAACCAATTTTTTGTATTTGTTTGTTTACAAACATTGCTTTACTGAAACAAATAGGCTAAAAGTATCAGATTCCTGCTTTATCTAGCGGGACTGCCATTTTATAGACAAAGCTATATTGTACCTTCTCTTTATACAAGAGGCCATGGGAGCTTTCACCACCACGGTGTAGTCCATGTGAGGGGCCAGGCAGTACTGCAGTTCCTGAGCTCAGAGGAACACACAGACTGCCTCACCCCTAAATAACAGGGAATATGGAGGAGCTGGGGAACATGGCTTCAACCCTTTTATACTTCTCCAGCCTGCGGAGCTGGACTGGCATGCTGAGGGTGAACAGGCTGCAACCCGACAAAGGGGCCTAGCAGCAGGTATGCTATCTTTGTGCATTCAGGAACTTCGTGAGGCATAATGTTTGACATCCCCCACAACTGGTATTGCTCTGCACTACCCCTAGTGTGTGATTGTGCTGGACTGGTGGGCTCTAACCCAGAGATAGGATCATGAAAGGAATATACTGCTTTTTAGCCAGAGGTCTGATTTTAAAATAGCCTGGGAGCAATTTTCTGGGCAAGTTAGTGACAGAGAGGTAAGAGGTGTCATTTGATTCATAAAAATCTATGGAATTATCATTTCAATGGTGTCACCATCTGCAGCATGGAAGGGGTGGCGGGGACTCACTGCCCTGCCAAGCTTCCAATCATCCACTTTGGTGGAAACGTTGATAATATGTTGGGTGTCACTTGAAATACCTTTCTCCCATGACACACCTAGAACAATAGATATGAGAAAATATTTTTAAAGTCAGCCTTTTTCAATTATACTTTAACACAGGCATGTCAAACATGCAGAGGTGGATTAAGATTTATTGGGGGCTTGAGCACAATGAACATTTAGGCCCCCACATGTCCCCTTGCCACAGGGCCCTGCCCCCTGCTCCTCCACTTCCCCCTGAGGCCTTGCCCCCCCGGCCAGGCCAGAAGCCGCAGCTAGGCCATGGTAAGAGCTGCCCAGGGACCCTGGGCCACTGTGGGGAGCCCTGGATGCTCCACCTGCCCTGGGCGGCATGCCCTGGGGGGTGCAGACACAGGCTGGGGGCTGCTCTCAGGAACCCCAGCCCGCTGCTTGGCTCTGGCTTCTGGCCAGGCGGTGGGGACTTGGGGGGGAGAAAGAGGAGCAGGGTGCAGAGTCACTGTTCCGGCATCGGTGCCCCCCCACTCACACAGGTTCTGGCGCTTCTGTGGGGGCCCCCAAATTGGCCAGGACCCTGGGTTAATCCGCCACTGCAAACATGCAGTCCTCACAAAGTTAAATTGTGGCGCTTTACTGACAGTAGTATGTTATCAATTAATGCTAATACTAGATTTTTTTTACAATGTTACAGACTACTTCAAGTTAATTTGCCATCATCAGCAAAAAAGAAGTGGTTTGGTGGTATTATCATCAGCTTTGTTTATTATGCCAAAAGAGTTGCAATGAGGCACTGGTTAAGATGTCAGAATCCAGACAGAAATTACTTGAATCCATCTGCAAAAAGATATGCACGTAGTTACATTACAATTAATCACAATCCTTAAGCAATTTATTACAAATCCTTGTTTTTTCCACTTAGTCTTGATCATTTTTAGGAATCAATGGGGAGATGAAGAGTAACGACTACTAGCTGAATCTTTGGAGACTACCACTGTGAAGGACCTGGTTAAACACAACACTCAGTGACACCTTCCATCCTATCAGAAGTGCACCAATAAATTGAATTTGGCGAGGTTGGAGAGGAAGTACATCAAACATCAGGGAAAAGTTGAAGACGCCAGAACAAGCACCAGCTGTGGGTGAGCCTCACTTTATTCCAAGACCCATGGCACACATTTCGCGACAAACACCTGCTTCTTCTGCAGTGAGCCAAAAGCCTGAAGGCACCCATTAAGCACATTTCACCATGTGAGACAGGTGAGAAAGTGTATAATCAGTCACTCTTCGTGAAAACGTTGCATAGAAAGTAAGTCAAGTGGGTACATTGACCCAAAAGACATCAATAGTCACAAAATTGCATATCACATCCAATACTACACCTAGAATGTACATAAAGGGTTGCATCAAAAGGTAAGAGCAAGAGCAACAAATACCGATTTTACTACTGCAAACTGCGACTCAGCTGCAGTTCATAAATTGCCTTGCATAGACTCTAATGGATGGGAAAGTAGTGGCCATGGCTGATGCAGAGGCTAATTACAGAGAAATATGTGCTTTGAATGGGACTGAAGAGGAACAAACACAGGCCCTGACTTTTATTTTGCCAGGGGGTGCTCCACCCCCTCTAGGCCCCAGGGCCCCGCTCCTGCTCAACCTCTTCCCCCGAGGCCCTGCCTGCAGTCTGCCTCTTCCCACCTCTGCTCTGCCCTCTCCCCTGAGGCCCCACTGCTGGCCCACCACCTGCTCCTCTGCCCCCTCCCCCAAACACTCCTCTCCACCCTCTCCCGAGTGCTTCTGGCCCGCTCCTCCCCCCCCCCCACCCCCGAGGCCGCCCGCTTGCCCACCCACTGCTCGCTCTTTTCTGCCCCCTTCTGCCTGAAGGGCAGGTGATGTGGGGGAGGAGGCGGAAAGGAGCAAGTGGCAGGTGCCTCGGGGGGGGGGGGGAGAGACAGAGTGGGGGCAGGAAGAAGCACAGCACAGGCTGGGCTACGAGGGAAGAATCCAACTGGGGATGGAGCCTCAGGGCAGAGGGTGGGAGAGGCCATAATCTATGGGTGCTGAGCATCCCCAGTTTATTTCTGTGGGTGCTTGAGCCCCGGAGTACCCACGAGTCAAAGCCTATGGGAACAAATGTTTAGCAGAAAAAGCTCTTAAAGCACTGATTGAAGTTTAACATAGTTTTTAGCAATCCCATCCACAAAAATGAATCATAGCACATATCCTTAAAGGTTGCAAGAGACATTGTTCTCAAAAGCAGAAGAAATTACTGATATTATCAGTAATAGGAAGACTGTTTGCAGCTGCCAATTTTTTATTTTTTTTTTAAACTGAAAAGCATTTAGTCTTGCAGTACATGGGAATTTCAGGGATCCATAGCTGATGCCAAGCCTGAAAAAATAATATGGGGTGACCTGTATGTTTTAAAATGACGCATCAGTGGTCACAGTAACTTTGCTCCAGCAAGTATGACAGTCAGCAAGTGGAGCACAAGGCTGCCATTTTATTGCAAAGCCTCATGTATGCATGCTTGAGTAAAAGGCAGGTTTCCAACACACACAACTATGCAGCATATGTGTAATCTACCAGTACAAGTGGCCGTTGGTTTAACAATTCATTCCAAAGCCCTTAGCAAATTCCTGGTGCTGCTTATCCACAGCTGTGGCTTCTCCACTGACAGCAACAAAGCACTCCTCTTGGAGACTGCAATTCCCAATGAGGTTCTTCACCGCATGGAACTGAATGAAGGGTTGTACGTTCCCACAGACCTTGTCAAGGTTAGGTTTATATTTTGTGCTGCCAATAACTTAGACTTCTTTGAAGATACAGCAGATGACAAAGGTACCTTTCATGCTACTGTTATGATCTGTTATCAGGAGCCTCAAGTGTTGTCTGGACCAATGAAGGACTGTACCTTGAAGGAGTTCCTGACTTTAGGACTCACTGACTTTCCTACCAAGGTCCAAAAATTCTGAAGCCAAGAAGTTCAGTTTTCAACGAAGCAGCAGTTACATGGACTATAGCAGAGCTTTCTACATTCATTAACCTTGACCTCACTTGCTTATTGTGCAAAAGTAGGATGCATTCCAGAGGTGAAAAATCAATGAGCATGGCTTCACCTGAAGAGATAAAAGACATACCCTCAAATGACCTGGACATCCAGGACATACCATAGCACATCATTTCAAGAGAAAGGTACATTCTAACATAGTCAGCCTTTAACTCGCCACTACTCAAGATGGCAGAATGAATGACCCATGGATGCATCCTGCCAAATCATATCTATTGGCCCCACTGATTACTCGGTTCAGTTAACAGTCTTTAGGCAGCAGAAATGCGTGAACAAATACATCTATGGAACTGAATCAAAATATGTTGTGACACTAGGCTTGGGCCCTTACAAGCTTATTCAACAGCTAACAATGTCCCAGAAAACTGAAGGGGGGACATAACAGTCTTCAAGAACATGAAAGATTGTTATAAAGAGGAGGGTGATAAATTGTTCTCCTTAACCATTGAGGACAGGGCAAGAAGTAATGGGCTTAAATTGTAGCAAGGGAGATTTAGGTTAGACATTAGGAAAACCATCCTAATTGTAAGTGTAGTTAAGCACTGGAATGAATTATCTAGGGAGGTTGTGTAATCTCTATCATTGGAGGTTTTTAAGAACAGGTTAGACAAATATCTGTCAGGAGTGGGGTCTAGATCAGTGGTTCTCAAAGCCGGTCCGCCACTTGTTCAGGGAAAGTCCCTGGCGGGCCGGGCCGGTTTGTTTACCTGCCGCGTCCACAGGTTCGGCCGATCGCGGCTCCCACTGGCCTCGGTTCACCGCTCCAGGCCAATGGGGGCTGCAGGAAGGGCGGCCAGACCATCCCTCGGCCCATGACACTTCCCGCAGTCCCCATTGGCCTGGAGCGGTGAACTGCGGCCAGTGGGAGCTGCGATCAGCCAAACCTGTGGACGCAGCAGGTAAACAAACCGGCCTGGCCCGCCGGGGGCTTTCCCTGAACAAGCGGAGGACCGGCTTTGAGAACCACTGGTCTCGATAACACTTAGTCTTGCCTCAGTGCACGGGATTGGACTAGATGACCTACTGAAGTCCTTTCCAGTCCTATTTTATACAATTCTTTGACTATGATGATCTGGATGGGGGATTCTACGTCCTAGACATCAGCACATATTCTTCACAGTGATATGTGCAATTGGCTCCTTTGTTAATGGCAGTAGTATTCTTCAGATCTGGGGGATTTTGTACAGTGACAGTACTGTGAACCAAATTCTTGCAGGGAAAAAGTTACAACTTCCTATAGAACCCCCACCCCTACAGCCCCCGAACACTCATTGCCCTTCAAAAAAAAAAAAAATCTACCTAGATATCTTCCTTGAAAAGCACACTGATGTGTTTAAAGTCATTTCCCAAAGGGTATAGGACTTGAGATCAGTTCCACACATAGATATATTGTGCAAGATGGAGAGCGGCACTATCACAGAGTGGATCAAGCAATTTGATGATGCTGAAATCGGCAACAAAGCCACCTTTCGGGATGATGTGGTGATGCGTGAAGATGGTTGAGTCTTTGCTCCTTTTTAGTCAATCTGCCAGGACTGCTAATTAGAAATTTCACCTCGCAGCACTGGAAGACTTTATGAAATACGTTTTTGCTTTAGATTTAGCCAACTATTCTGCAATGATTGCCTTGTACCTTGCTGAAATAAGAGGCATAGAAAAGTGCAAGTCTGACCCTGAGGTATAGCCACATTTTGAAAAGGAAATTCGGTGGTTAAAAAGGTCATCAGTTCCCTTTGGTACATTTCATTCAGATAAATCCCTAGAACACAAAAACAGAGCAAGGAAAGTTGTTGGAGAGTTGGCAGGCATAATTCAGCATTCAAATGGGTTTTCCTGTTTCGTTCTGACAACCCCAGAACTCCATCAAATTTCGAACAAAATGTTAAGCATGGTTGGGATGACTTCCCCAGAAGTAACCAAGCACCATCTAAACTAGGCACTGTTAAATGCCAAAAAGGTACAATTTTAAAGCAACAGGTTGAGCTTACTCACACTGGCAGCCCATTTGTGTATGATGAACCAGAGCTCATTAATATCACGATGAAAGCAGTCCTCAGTGATGAAATAGCTAAAGATGTCAGTCAACTGGATACTTTGGGTAATGCCTTGTATGAAGCCTTCAAACCCAGGATCCATCAATCTATGGGCACCAATCAAAAACAAACTACAGCTGTGCTCAAATGCAAAGAAGAAAGTCAGAGAGACAGTAGCAGGGACTATTACAAAGCTAGCTGCAGACAGGCCATTGTTTGCTCATCTCCTGGTCTTGTCCAGATCTCAGCATGACGTTGATCTATGTGAGATTTTGGAAAATACAAGCTCCCCATGGTACCACAATCAATGTCCAAATGCAATGGAACAATGCATATGTGCCAAGCAAAAAGCAAACTAATTCATATATCTCATGTTCTTCCTAAGCCACCACCTACTGACAAAATGACTGATACCTTATGCCAGCAGAGGCCTTTTAGTATAGCAATCACAGATGGTATGGCAGAGGTACAAAACTCTTGACAAACCAGAAACTTTTAATGCCTGCTGAGATTTATATAAACACTTCATTATGAGGCTACAGAGAAAATACTGGACCTATGCAGAAGTTTGTCAGACATGCACAGGAATCAATTAAAAATACTTCCAGAGACAAGAGACTCCATGGTATCGTACTCATCAATACAAAAATCACTGATTCCATGAACATCTTCAGTGTCACAATGAAGAAGCTACTGGAGCACCAGCATGTGAAGAATTGTTTGAAGAATTAAGTCATCACATGGCATAATGAAGCTGCTGCCTTGCATTATTCAGTGGGAGTTTCTTTGTAGTTCCCATGAAGAGGCTGGCACTAAATTGATCTTGCATGCCATCAATGCTACAGAAAGAGGAGCTTTAAACTCTGGATTTTTGCACAAGACACAAAATATTCTAGTGCTCTCTAGTGAAATGCTACCCAGATGTCAGCAAGATTCTGTTTTTGTGCCTGCTGCTGGAGAACAGAATCACTGTATATCCCCCAGATATGTTCCAATCACTCAAACTATTGAAAAAAAGTCACATTGCTAGGTTGCTACACCATTTCAGAATGTCACATTAGTAGATGGATGGCTGCAAAGACCAAATTATCTTACTGGAAGGCATTTAATTCAGCCTCTGAAGACTCTCTCCTCATTTGAAGGTGCTTGGAGTGGCCAAGATAGTCACTGATGAGGTCATAAATACACTGGAGGCATTCATATGCAGAGTATACCATTTGAAGATCAACATTATGACACTTGTAGGCTACGTTGGTGGATGTTTTCCAAGAAGCACCCAAAGGAAAAAAAAATGCCACCAAAAAGGGATGCATTTATATCTGCTATCAAGAGGGCAAATCATCAAGCAATGGAATGGGCTGCAGGATGATCGAGCACATCCAGAACTACTCTCCCCTATTTGGCATGGATATCTTGGACGATGGACTGATCACACCAGTTGTGTGTGACATACCACATACTATCAATCAATCCTTCAGCTAACCAAATACTCATGTGCAAAGACCAGATGCTCACCACTCTACACATGTTTGGCCAGCAGCCTGCCTTGTATGGATATTTGCGAGTGTAGCATAAACAAGAGAGTCAGTGTGACAACATATCTAACAGTGGTTTCCTAGAGAGAAACAAACTGATGATGACTTTGAAGAATTAAAGTTTTCAGTTCTACATGTCAATGCTAATTTCCCTAGGATTACCAAAGATCAGTGGGTTTTTATTTTAAATGTAAGCAATGAATCCCTCTGTAAAAGTATAATTTAAGAAAAAAAAACCATTGATGTTTAGTCAATTTCTGAAATGTATATCTACATAATAGTTCTCGGCTTATTATGTTCAGTACCATTGTGTTCATGAGAGAAATGGCTTTCAAATGGTACTCAACTCGACCCATACCCGACAACACTGTATTATGAAAATCTTCACCAACCTGAAGACCTGGGGCTGGAAACTGGCAGAGCAGTGTGTGTCCCCCCTGCCACGCCGTTTAAATTGTGATTCTGTAAATATTTACAAATCAAATGACACTTCCCTTCCCTTTTCTCTTCAGTTGCTTTACTATTAATCAAAATCAGCCAGACTTCATTTTTTCCTATAGGTTTCTTATTTTCATGTGAAATAAAAGTTCTATAAGCTCTGAGATGCTCAGGTCTTGAACATAAAATTCATCTGGACTGCTAAAGAAGTTCTGGAGAGCTCCCAACAAGTGGCAACAATATTTTCTTATTGAACAGATTCATATATATGGTAAACTGAAAAGACTTTGTGTGTGAGAGAAAGAGTGAGTGTGTATGAGATTTTTAAGAGCAGGTTAGACAGAGAAACACTTGTCAGGAACTGTCTAGATAATACTTAGTCCTGCCATGAGTGCAGGGGACTGGACTAGATGACCTCTCAAGGTCCTTTCCAATCCTATGATTCTATGTGGATTTTCAAAGGCTTAAGACCGTAAATCAGTAAAACAACAGATGTTTTAAAACTAAATATGCAATATTAAAATCACAAGTTAACAGCAACATTTAAATAGCAACGTACAGAACTTGCTAATAGAGGTCTGTTTTTTAAACTGAAGAAGATGGGATGGTTCCAACATAGTGTTCCTCATTCAAACCTCTTTGCAGAGCTCTCTCTAGAAATTCAAGTTTCATCTATCACTTATATACACCTCTACCCCGATATAATGCGACCCGATATAACATGAATTCGGATATAACATGGTAAAGCAGTGCTCCAGGGGGGCGGGGCTGCGCACTCCATGGATCAAAGCAAGTTCGATATAACGCGGTTTCACCTATAACACAGTAAGATTTTTTTGGCTCCCGAGGACAGCGTTATATCGGGGTAGAGGTGTAGTAATAAAAACCAGCAGCAGCTGTGATTAAGCTTTTGGTGTCTGCCTTGAATACATTGTGAAACATAAGATAAACTAATCCAGGTTGTGCGTTCTATTTCTATTACATTATTATGCCTTAATTTTACATTCCTCTTTAAAAAAAGAAAAGAAAAAAAATCCTGCTTTTTAAAGATAGTAAAGAAAGGGTTTATGCAATGCAGAATAAAAAAAATATTTCCTAGATGAGAAACTAATTTAATAAGGAAGAAGTTATAAACAGTATAGAAGTTATAAACAGATAAATGTAAATATACGCATATAGTCTTCACTTTTTCTAAACATTTCTTTTCTAACTAAATCTTATTTGGACCCCTTATCTCTCTCCTCTCTCTGTTGTCTGGCTGCCCCTTCAGCCACAGATTGTAGTGTAACAGCCACTTCCAACTCATTTTCTTGTATAAAAATGAAATTTGGAATGTTAATACTTCCCAATTTAGCATTTACAATGGAAATTGAATTGGAGGGGCCTGAAAGGGCCACAAATAGCTGCTGAAAATGCCTTTTCAAAATTTGATGGAGGAGAAGGCAGTTTAAAAGTTGTCACTTTTCCCTCCTTCCATCACTCATAATCACCTCCTCCACCCACCCACACAGTCTCTTCATCCCTAAAGAGTCCCCACACTATCTTAATCCCCCATTTAAAATCCTACCAATCCATACAACTGAATTGTCACAGGAGTTGTGAGAGTGTGGATTTCACGAATGAGTAAAGGTAGTCACATCTGAACACTGCTGAATAGCTATGCCATCATCAAAAAAGTCAGACACACAACCAGTGTCCATAATGCAAATCCAATTTTGTGCAGTGCATGAGTTGACAGAAGCGCCTCCTTTTCCGTGAGACATGCTGCACTTTGCCATGGCACGTGTAATGAAAGTAGTGTATCAAGACAACAATTGACTCTCATGACAAGGATATGAAGTTTGCTAATCTTCCATTAATAGAATTCCCTCTCCCTTCACAAGAAAGATAGTCAATGCAAGGATAGATTTTATGTCAAGCTAGAGATCTTAGTATTCCTTGACGATAATATTACAAAAGCAATATTTTTCCAGTGGTATTAAATGGCCTTGACTTTACTGAAATATTGCTACAGTGTAAAGTAGCCCCAGGATTTTAAAATAATAAATACCAGAGTAACAAAGGATGTCTTCCTATGTTACATACCTGAAGTTAAAGTTACTATAAACATACCCTTCAGTGAGACCAATCAAGAGGGGGAAAAGAAAGGTTACATAGCAGCAAGGAAGGCTATAAACCAGCTCAAGTACATAACTACTTGGACATCCATTTACCCAGGGACCTCTTACCATAACAATTATAGGATACTGTAGCGGGGTGGACACCGGCTCCTGCCTGGAAGGGCTTAAAAACAGCCCTGGCAAGGGCTGCAGCTCTAAAAGCTGCTAGGCTGATTGGGGAAGCAGCTGCAGCTGGGCCACACCCTAATCAGGGCCCAGCTGGCCCTATAAAGGCTGGGAGCCAGGAGCAAGGACAGAGTCTTTCTCTGTCTGCAGAGAGAGATGGGCCTGGCTGCAGGGAGCTAGAAACAGGGTACCTGAGGGGAGCAGGTCTGGGGAAAGGCAGAGGAGCCGGGGAGCTCTAGCCTGGAAAGCCCCAGGCTGCAGCCTAGCAAAGGCCAACAGGTACTGGGGGTTGCAGACCGCAGCCCATGGGCTGGCAAAGGCAGCAGGTCCAAACCCAACCTGGCCTATGATGAGTGGCTGACACTGCAGTCTGCCTCAGGGCGCAGGGGCTAGTTGGGGACTGGCAGTAGCCCACGACTGAAGCAAGGTGAGGATAGTGGGTGGGGGTTCCCCTGGGAGGGGGAGACCCAGAGAAAGGGGCACCGGGGTCCTGGGAGGGACACGGGCCGGTGGCAAGCCGGATCACCATCCTGCAGGGGGTGCTCCAGGATGCTGGAAGAGCTAATCCCCGAGACGACCAGCAGGAGGCACCGCAGGGGTGAGTCTGCGCTCGCTTAGAGATACCAATTCCTACTAGGAAAAAAGGAAAGAAGAGAAAAACAACCAGCCTCCTATTAAAACAAATGGGAGTTGAAGAGTTTCATGGAGATGCTTTAATTTTGTTCATGTTCGAAGAAACACAGGCAGGGGTCTGACAACCCTAGAAAAAGAATGAGACAGGGACAACTCCTCTCTATCCTCAAAATATGATACCATCCTGCATACTCAGTTCATCTTTAATTTGGAAATAGGTTTCTGCTCCTACCAGTACTTTGCTTTTGTCTTTTGGCCACCCTGCTAGTATCACTCCCTTGACTTCATGCAAGTGGAAGTTCTATTCCATAACCTCTTTGATTTCCGTCAGCTTTGCTGTTGAAACTCAGATATAGTACAGCATGTTAATGGATTCAATGTCCTGATCCCCTTCCCACAAGTCACTAAGGATGAATATCTATGCCCTGCTCAGGGTGCTACCTAACACCAGTAATCACCCTGAACAATATATGTTCTCTACCTGGTAGCATTGGAGGCACATCAGCATGCCCTGTAATCTCTTTGGAGCACTAAGAAGGGGCTTTGCCATAATTACGTCCTAGGGGATTGTGGTCTGATTGCACTGATGGAATCACTCCACTACAAATTCCACAGCCAGAAGGTCTTTTACTATTTGGGCATATCCTTGCTCAGTTTATGACAAGGCTTTGCTGGCATAAGTGACCAGCTGCTCCTGCAAAAGAGCTATGCCCAATCCTTTCTGTGATGCGTTACACTGGAGTGTCAGTGGCTCTCCAGCCTGGACAGAAGCATCCTTTATAGTTTATTTCAGTGTCTCAAATGCTTATTGTTGAGGACCTGCCCAGTCCCACTCAACATCCTGCCTTGTGAGCCGACATGGGGTTCTGCTACCGCAGTCGGATGTGGACAGAATTTGGACAGAGTATTTATCATTTCTATGAAGCACTGTCCCACTTTCACATCCATTGGCGCTGGCCTATCCCTGATTGCCTTGATTTTCTTGGAATCTGCTTTCAGTCCCTTTGCTGTGAGCAGATGTCCTATGTATTTCACTCACACTGTCTGAGTCACATTTTCTGGGTAGAGGTTTATGTTTTTGTCCCTTTCTCATTGCAGAAAAGCTTGTTGTTTTCAGTCATGATCTTGTTCAGCTTCTGTATTATTGCTCCCTTCCCTTACAATAAGGAAATATCTGAAACTATTTTCACACCAGGCAGCCCTTCCAGTACCTGGCTGAGTCTTCCCTGGAAGACCACCGGTGCTAGGCTTATGTCCTTCAGCAGGGACCAAATGGGGTCGCAAAGGCTGTCAGCAAGCTGGACTCTTTATCCAGGTTTATATGCCAAAACCTCTTCCTCACATCACAGACCATAAATAGTCTGGCTTTGAAAAGTTCCTGCATGTCGTCATCAATTGTGGGCAGTGGGCTGTAACCTGTTTTCAAAGCCCGGTTCAGTGGCTTTGAGCCTCTGCAGATGCCTAATTTGCCTGATTCCTTCTTTGCCACATGCTGCTTAGTCAGCAGCCTCTACAGATGCTATGCTTCCTCAAGCGCCTTGTGGACTGGACTACATAATGCCACTGGAATTTTCCTTTGTGGTAAGCATGCAGGTTCCACAGGTTGAATCTACTTCGAGTCACAGCTTTCCTTCGAGGCACCCGTGAACTTTGAAAACTTCCCCATATACTTTTAAAATTGTATCAATTGTCCACAAAACTTCTTTTTGCTTCTTGCACTGGATCTATAAAATTCTGATGCTACACCTTGACTAGATCTAGGGCTTTATGGCTGTATTTCCCAAGAAGGGTCTGGAGTGCTTACCATCCACCACCATAAACTTCAGCTGGTAAAGTCTGCTATTTTTGGGGGGTTAGTTACTACGAGGTCACATTTTCCTACAGGCTGCATCATGCTCTCATTGTACATTATTAGATGGCACCTGCTCTTTGTAATGGGCATATTCAAGTCCAATTCACCCCAAGGAATCACATTGCAAGAGGCCCTTCTATCCAACAGAAATTGCACAGGGTGTTTCCCTATTGACAGTGTTGCATGCATGCAGGTTGGTATTATCCCTTGTTGCTTTCCTGTCCTAACAGCTTGAACCCAAAATGCTCTTGGACACAAGGAGAAAGTCAAGATGTCTGATGTGCCTTCTCCCTCTTGTTAAGTCTGAATCTTTCTGAGACCTTCCTCTGCTCTTGCTCACACCACTAAAATGGTTCGGCTTGCCACACTCCTTGCAATGTTGTCGTACTGCAGGGCACTTCTTTACCTGCTCACGCTATTTCCCACAGTAAATGCATCTCACCATTGATATGGAACCCTGGCCACCTGCTTTCCTTTGCTGTTGTTTCACTGCATGGACTTCTGGGGGTGTTGGGCTTCCCTGGGTTTTCATCCTATCACGAGGCTTCTGCTGCATGCCCAAGGTCTAAGCACCTGACCAATGTGTGATCACCTTCCCGGAGCAGCCATTCCTGCATGTAGTGATCCCAAGAGCTGCAGACACTCCCTCCTTAAGGACAGGATAATGTCAAGTCCCCAAAATTGCATGAAGCAGCGAGTGTGCATAAAGCTGTAACCTTGGTGGGTGTGTCTATCCCATCCCCTTCAGTTGGTCTCTAGTGGAAAAACCTGTGTCATGCCAGTTTTGTTCTGCTTTGGGGCAGAACAATGGTTCCCCAGGACTTCCAGGACTGCTGTGTGGCTTAAGGCAGTGGTTAGCTTCAGAATGGTGCTCACCTCTCTGCCTTGTTCCCCAATAAGGTAAAGTTACAGTTTTACTTTCCTGCTGTTGTCATGTCCTGCACTGCCAGGTCTGTGTACAGCTCAAATGCCTCCTTCCACCGGGTCCACTGCTGGGTTAGGCTTGTGATTGCAAAATCCTGGACTCTGGGAAGGCTTCACATCAAGTTCCATGGTTCATGCTGCCAGCTGATGCACTGCAGAGAACTCACAGCTCTGCTGCTACCCCCATGTTTCATTAGCACAGAGTGATGCTGCATGCAGGTTAAGTTGAACAAGCAAGAACTTCATTAAACCCTGTGAACTGCTCTGGCCATATGGCAGTGTTGATTCCAGTCTCATCCCACTCATCCCCAGTTACTCTGATGTCTAATCCATAAGTGTCGCTCCAGGACTCTAGTTCCACTGATGATACAAGATGCACCTGTCAGCACACTTTTTGGACTGCTAAAAAAATCCAAACCCATCATCAAGTACTAGGCACAACGCAGAGGAATGATGTATGCTTTTGCCAAGCAAGAACAAAATCTGATGTGAAAGATCATCACAGTTATTCTTTGAGGCAATTCCAGCCAAGCATAACGAAACAAGAAAAGATCACACAAAGAAGTGTGTTTATCATAACATGGCTGTATCACAGTATGATGCCACATAATTTATGGATTAGACTAAAGGTGGCACATGTTAACAAACAAACAAAACAAAAACCAAAAACAAAACTCTTCATACTAAAGTTGAGTCCAATTACTTGCAAAATAATGCTCGGTACATGTAAATGGATATCTGACTTTGCAAAGAGAATTTAAACCACTCTGTAGTCTTCATTTTGGATCATATTTTGTACCAGCTAGAGCAATTGGTCTTACTTCAGGTAACCACAAAAAAAAGTACATTTTCCTCCATTTTCCTCTATTTAAATTTTCATTTAACACGGAGTATAGCTGGTCAGTCATAAATTTGCTCCAAAAACCATGACCGCACACGATAGGAGAAGAGACAAAAAATGACACCTAAGCCCGTCCCAAAACATGGCTTAAAGAAACAATCCACACCTTAAACCATCCCCTATCTCAAGGCCCCATATATCCGTAGCTACTCACACTCCACCCTCACACAGACTGACTTGAGTTAACAGACTTCCAACTTGCACAACTTCAGGTTTTTTAACTATTACTGCAGAATAACATTTTAAAAAAATGGATAAAACAGCCAAACCGATACAGTTAAGGGCAATTAATAATGTTAGAATTTACTTATCTCAAAACACTTCCTAGAATCATAGAATATCAGGGTTGGAAGGGACCTCAGGTGGTCATCTAGTCCAACCCCCTGCTCAAAGCAGGACCTAATCCCAACTAAATCATCACAGCCAGGGCTTTGTAGCTAAGTAATCCTCATTCCAAACTCACGTTGCAAATCACAGAATGCAGAAGTTCCTGACTCCTTGTTCTTGGCTTAGGCAAGTGGACAAGATAGCTTTTGGGGGAGATTATATTTACTTTTGCCAAACATATGCAAAGTTGATATACCAAATAACTTTTGGTCTGTATGTTTCTGGAATTGTTAATGACATACTACAATAAACTCTTTTAGATTGCTACTTTATGATGCTCTCTGTATTAGACTGAAATGAAAGGGTACACTTTTTTTTTTTTAAGATGACAGTTTTTCAAAAAGAAATAAGGAGAGCGTGGATTGTCCATGGACAACGTTAATGTTAATTTGATCAGTATTCTAGCAGTTTCAAGTCAAACTTTTTTTTTAGCCAGAATGTAAATCTGCAGAAAATCAGAACTTTGCAGTTTTAAAATTTTTGAGCATGTGAAATAACCAAATAACCTTTCAAGAATCTAGCAAGAAGAGCATTGTAATCATATGCAATTAAAAAATAAATAAATCAGATTTCATTAAAAATCAGTACTGACTGTACAAGGCTATTAACTTGTTTTACAGACAAAAGGATTAGGGTTAGATCAGTATAACTGTCAAAATATATTGAAAAGAATCATTTGTTGTACATGATTCTATAGAAAATTAATTGGAATGTCTAAAGTTCTGTCTTCCTCTATGGAACTGCTTGAGATTGATCTCAAAATAATCCTTTAATAATTCATCTCTTTGCATGAATACTTTCAAGTAGCCTCTTCCATTGAACTAATTTTAAAACCGCTTTATAGTTGGTAAAAGGTGAAGGCTAAATGCATCAATTAGTGAGAAGAAATAGCTAATAATCCAGGGGAGGGCAAACTACGGCCCGTGGGCCGGATTGAAAGCCCTGATGGGCCGGATCCGGCCCGCGGGATTGCCAGCCCCGTGGTGCAGCAGGGCTAAGGCAGGCTCCCTGCCAGCCCTGGCCCTGCACCGCTCCTGGAAGCGGTCGGTACCACGTCTCTGTGTCCCCTGGGGGAGGGGTGGGGCAGAGGGCAACATGCGCTGCCCTCACATGCAGGCACCACCCCCTGCAGCTCCCATTGGCCAGGAACAGGGAACCACGGCCAATGGGAGCTTCAGGGGTGGTAACCACAGGCCAGGGCAATGTGCAGCAGCGTCGCCTGCCCCACCCCACCCCCAGGAGCCACTGCCGGACATGCTGGCCACTTCTGGGAGCCTGCCTTAGCCCCACTGCGTGCCGCTACGACCCCGGAGCTACTCAAGGTAAGCGGCACCAGGCCAGAGCCCACACCCCGAATCCCTCCTGCACTCCGCACCCCCTGCCCTAAGCCCCCTGCCACACCCCTTCTGCACCCCAACCCCCTCTCCTGAGCCCCCTCCTGTGCCCCAAACCCCTGCCCTGAGCCCCTTCCTGTACACTGCACCCCTCCCACATCCCAACCCCCTGCCCCAGCTCTACATACACTTTCACCACCCAGACAGATGTGGCCCTCGGGCCAAAAAGTTTACCCACCCCTGAGCTATACCATAATTTTGAATACTGCCCAATACCCCAGTAAATGTAAGGGAAGCAGTAAGTAAAAAGAGCAAGTGGCAAGATTATATCTTAATGATCAAGACAATTGAAACAGATAAGAGAATTATTTACTAATTTCCCCACTGCAAAACGAAAAAGATTATCTGAGCATTTAGGATTGATAATCAAATCACTATGCTTCTGAGCATCAAAACAGACAGATTTTCTGCCGTAATGCATTTCCTATTAGATGATTTTGTTCAAGAAGGGACTATGCTTTAATGGTCTTACGTTGAAAACATAAATGGAGTAAAACCAAAAGAAAGGAAGGCAATTCCACAAAAGATGTAAAAATCTAGTTCATACAGTCTTAAAATGTTGGCTTAGTGCATCTTTGATATATTAACATTGATATTATTGTACATAATGCTAATTATATCATAATAATTCAATACCTTTACTGAACTAGAACGTAATGAGTCAGTATGTTACTACTGTTAACCAGTCATCATAGCATGAAGACTACCAAGGAAGGTTTCCACACTATACATTAAATTACGGAATAATGCAACAAAACTACTCCTTTTTATTTGGAAAACAAGGTAAAAGTTGTAAATTTCTTGAGATTTTATTTTTTTTAAACATCCAACATGGTGGTATAATTTCCCACCATTTATATACTGACATGATAGCATTGGATAGAGCCCAGGACACAAATTCATAAAAGCCTGCAGGTTTCTTTGTTGACTCTTTTGTATTTATCAACAACTTTAAAAACCACTGACAAAGATACTGTACTGAAGCCTCACCTGGGAGATCTGGTGAGATTGGAGTGAGTTGCCCTTCACTGAGTGATGCCTGATGAGTAAGGTGCTATAAGCCCCAGTCAATGCTCATTGAAATCAATGGGCCAGATTTTTCTGCTGGTGTAAAGTAGTGCAGCTCCATTCACTTTATACCAGCAAAAAATCTGACATAATGTGATCCTTCCATTGACTTTGAGACTGGTTGTTTTACCACACACTGAAACTTTCCACTGACTGCCAAAGGAACTGGATTAGGCTCCACAAAAGCATCTGACCTGTTGAGGAGCTACTACCTGCTCTGCCCATTGCCACAGCTCCTAATAAGTCAGGGGGGCTTTATACATGATCTGAAGTTTGCTTTCCTGTGTTATTGTGTATAGGTTTTTGGTTACAGTTTCTCCCCCTCCCCCTGGAGATAACTTCAGAGGGACCCAACCTGGGAGCAACATCAGTTGCTTGTTTATTTCTTTGTTTCCTTTATGTATGGACACTTTTTTCTTTCCCTATTAATGTTACCATGCCTTTTAAAACAGACACCTAAAACTAAAGGAGAAGCCTAATTACCGTTAGATATATTTTAACAGCTAATCTAGACCCTGATCTTGTCATTTTTTGTGCGCGGGCAGGCAAATTAGTCACTGGGGCTCTCAGCATGAGCTCCACAATTTGTCAGCATTAAAGAAGCTGCAGGCCTGCAGCTATCGTGATTTTAAATAGAACTAAGGTCACAAGATGGAAGGTGAGTCCCGACTGCATTGAAGTCAATGGTAAAATTCCCATTTACTTCAATGGGACCAGGATGTCACTCTCTAATGAGTTTCTCTCACAGACTAGAGGTACCTACATCATTTTAGGAAGATTCTCTGGATGAACAAAATAGCTTCTCTTGCTAAACAAATTGGCCTTATGGTGTGTTCTCTTATTATCTTACAACAACATTTGTTGGTGGAAGGGACAAGCTTTTTGGTTGCGCAGAGCTCTTTTGCACATGTGTGCAGCTTGAAGCCTTTGTCCCTTCCACCAACAGAAGCTACCTACCCACATGTTTGACTCAGCCAGACCTCCCAGCCCACTGAGGAACTACATTCATTTTTTTTAATCCTTTAAGACGAACAACACACACTAATTGCTGAAGAAATCTCTTTGGTAAAAAAATCTTTGGCTCATCAAAAAATATTAGATTATTTCACATTAAATGTGTTAACAAAATATTTCCATCCATTTCAAAGTTACCTACAAGAACACCAGGAAAGAAAACAGAAAAATGGTGAAAATTAACACTATGAGACATAAAATTATACATATATAGATTTAGTTCAGTTTTTTAGCCTGAGAATTTTAGAGATCATCATTATCAAACACCGGTTTAACTCTCTAAGGTTTTACTCACAGACTTTTAGGCCAAAGGACAACTATTTGACTCTCACAGGATTATCCCTTATATCTGAGTGATGACCTAAGTGACATGTTGAACTCTGCTTGGGCCAGAAAGATGTAATCACCTGCTCATTGGAATTTCCACATCTGAACAAACATACTTTTAGTAAACTATTGCACGATGCAATTGTAATTTTCAAAGGTCTTATGATTCACCTGAAAACTTCGTAGGATTAGGAGTTCAATAGGTGACTGCTCTTTCAAATCTGCATTAAAGTGAACAGATGTTATGGGGGGATACTTGTTAAGCATGGATATTTATATGAAAAGCTCTGTATGGGTGAGATCTTGGATCCTTTGAAGTCAATGGGGGTTTTACCATTGATGATAAGAAGACGAGGATTTCCTTCTCGAAGAACCAAGTATTATTTTCATTAATTAATTATTATTTGTATTATTAAAGCCTCAGTATCTCCTTAGCCAGTCTTCAAATGGCATATTTGAAATCCTGCTGGCTGGCTCTAATGTTCAACAACAGGGTTTTTTTTTTGCCTAGACAGCTAGTTAAAATGCTGGGCCTCAGATACTCAACTGAACTGCAATAGGTAATGTTCTCAGCACAGAAGTCAGAGGATACAGGCTGGGGACCGACTGACTAAGCAGCAGTTCTGCAGAAAAGGACCTGGCGATTACAGTGGATGAAAAGCTGGATATGAGTCAGCAGTGTGCCCTTGTTGCCAAGAAGGCCAACAGCATATCAGGCTGTATTAGTAGGAGCATTGCCAGCAGATTGAGGGAAGTGATTATTCCCCTCTATTTGGCACTGGTGAGCCCACAACTGTAGTATTGTGTCCAGTTTTGTTCCAGGTCCCTTCTGTAGTGGAGGGACAAATTGGAGAGAGTCCAGTGGAGGGCAACGAAAATGATTAGGAGACTGGGGCATATAATTTAAGAGGAGAGGCTGAGGGAACTGGGGTTATTTAGTCTGCAGCAGAGAAGAGTGAGGGGGGATTTGATAGCAGCCTTGAACTACCTGAAGAGGGGTCCCAAAGAGGATGGAGCTAGGCTGTTCTCAGTGGTGGTAGGTGACAGAACAAGAAGGAATGGTCTCAAGTTGCAGTGGGGGAGTCTAGGTTGGATATTAGGAAACACTTTTTCACTAGGAGGGTGGTGAAGCACTGGAATGGGTTACCTAAGGAGGTGGTGGAATCTCCATCCTTAGAGGTTTTTAAGGCCTGGCTTCACAAAGCCCTAGCTGGGATGATTTAGTTGGTGTTGGTCCTACTTTGAGCAGGGGATTGGACTAGATGACCTCCTGAGGTCTCTTCCAACCTTCCTATTCTATGGCCTGGTCTACACTACAATTTTAGGTCGAATTTAGCAGAGTTACCTCAATTTAAGCCTGGACCCGTCCACACCACAAAGCCCTTTTTTTTTTTTTTTTTTTTACTTAAAGGGCTCTTTAAATAGATTTCTTTACTACACCTCCGATGAGGGGATTAGCGCTGAAATTGGCCTTGCTGGGTCAAATTTGGGGTAGTGTGGATGCAATTTGACGGTATTGGCCTCCGGGAGCTATCCCAGAGTGCTCCATTGGGACCGCTCTGGACAGCGCTCTCAACTCGGATGCACTGGCCAGGTAGACAGGAAAAGCCCCGCGAACTTTTGAATTTCATTTCCTGTTTGGCCAGTGTGGAGAGCGCAGGTGACCACGCAGAGCTCATCAGCACAGGTAACCATGATGGAGTCCCAGGATCGCAAAAGAGCTCCAGCATGGACCGAACGGGAGGTACGGGATCTGCTCGCCATATGGGGAGACGAATCCGTGCTAGCTGAATTCTGTTGCAGTCAACAAAATGCCAAAACATTAGAAAAAGTCTCAAAGGGCATGAAGGACAGAGGCCATAACAGGGATGCACAGCAGTGCCGTGTGAAAATTAAGGAGCTAAGGCAAGCCTACTACAAAACCAGAGAGGCAAACGGAAGGTCCGGGGCAGAGCCACAGACATGCTGCTTCTACGCCGAGCTGCATGCCATGCTAGGGGGTGCAGCCACCACTACCCCAACCCTGTGCTTTGACTCCGTCAATGGAGAATCACGCAACACGGAAGCGGGTTTTGGGGATAAGGAAGATGATGATGAAGAGATTGAAGATAGCTCACAGCAAGGAAGCGGAGAAACCGGTTTCCCCAACAGCCAGGATACGTTTTTCACCCTGGACCTGGAGCCAGTAACCCCCGAACCCACCCAAGGCGTGCTCCCGGACCCTGAGGGTGGCGGAGAAGGGACCTCTGGTGAGTGTACCTTTGTAAATATTAGACATGGTTTAAAAGCAAGCGTGTTTAATGATTAATTTGCCCTGGCATTCGCGGCCAGTACAGCTACTGGAAAAGTCTGTTAACGTGTATGGGGATGGAGCGGAAATCCTCCAGGGACATCTCCAGAAAGCTCTCCTGGATGTACTCCCAAAGCCTTTGCAAAAGGTTTCTGGGGAGGGCTGCCTTATTCCGTCCACCATGGTAGGACACTTTACCATGCCAGAGCAGTAGCCCGTAGTCCGGAATCATTGAATGACAAAGCATGGCAGCGTATGGTCCTGGTGTTTGCTGGCATTCAGACAACATCCATTCCTTATCTCTCTGTGCTACCCTCAGGTGAGTGATATCATTCATGGTCACCTGGTTGAAATAAGGTTCTTTTATTAAGGGGACATTCAGAGGTGCCCATTCCTGCTCGGCTGAACAGAAATGTTCCCCGCTGTTAGCCAAGCGGTGGGGGGAGGGGTGAAGTGATCATCCCAGAGAATTGGGTAAGGGGGGGGGTTAGTTGGGTTTTTGCTGCATGTTAACCGGGAAACCGCAGCCCCTCCTTTTAAATTGCCAACCCATTTTAAATGGCCAACCCAATGGCCGCTTGGTATGGGAAATGAGGGCACTGCTGTTTGAAACCATTCCCACATGTTATGAAGGTTAAAGAAGCCAAAAGACTGTGGCTTACCATGGCTGCCTGCAAGCCGAATTCTGTTGCCTGGCACTGCGTGAGTGATCTCTCACACCAAACGGGTAGGCCCTCAATATAAATAAGAGGCAAAATGCGACCTTGTAATGAAAGCACAGGTGCTGTGTAATGTGAACAGCAAGGTTTAACGGGAAAGAGTGATCCTATTGTTCTCTAAAATGTGTCTTTTTAACTACCAATCTTCCTTTTCCCCCCACCAGCTGCAAATGTTTCTCCTTCGCAGAGGCTAGCAAAGATTAGAAGGAGAAAAAAAGCGCACTCGGGATGACATGTTCTCGGAGCTCCAGATGTCCTCCCACGCTGACAGAGCATAGCAGAATGCATGGAGGCAGACAATGTCCGAGTGCAAAAAAGCACAATATGAACGCGAGGAGAGGTGGCGGGCTGAATCGCGGTCTGAAGAGAGTAAGTGGCGGGCTGAAGAGGATAGGTGGCGTCAGATTGCTGACAGAAGGCAAGAGTCGATGCTCCGACCGCTGGAGCATCAAACTGATATGCTCCAGCGTATGGTTGAGCTGCAGGAAAGGCAGCAGGAGCACAGACTACAGCTACAGCCCCTGTGTAACCAACAGCCTTCCTCCCCAAGTTCCATAGCCTCCTCACCCAGACGCCCAAGAACGCGGTGGGGGGGCCTCCGGCCACCCAGCCTCTCCACCCCAGAGGATTGCCCAAGCAACGGAAGGCTGGCCTTCAATAAGTTTTAAAGTCAGTGTGTACTTGTCCTTCCCTCCTCCCCCACCCCACCCGGCGCTTCCCTCCTCCCCCACCCCTCCCTGGCTACCTTGGCAGTTATCCCCCTATTTGTGTGATGAATTAATAAAGAATGCATGAATGTGAAGTAACAATGACTTTATTGCCTCTGCAAGCGGTGATCGAAGGGGGGAGGGGAGGGTGGCTAGCTTACAGGGAAGTAGAGTGAACCGGGCGGGGGTTCATCAAGGAGAAACAAACAGAACTTTCACACCGTATCCTGGCCAGTCATGAAACTGGTTTTCAAAGCTTTGCTGATGCGCACCGCGCCCTGCTGTACTCTTCTAATCGCCCTGGTGTCTGGCTGCGCGTAATTAGCGGCCAGGTGATTTTCCTCAACCTCCCACCCCGCCAAAAGTATCTCCCCCTTACTCTCACAGATATTGTGGAGCGCACAGCAAGGAGTAATAACAATGTGAATATTGGTTTCACTGAGGTCTATCCGAGTCAGTAAACTGTGCCAGCGCGCTTTTAAACGTCCAAAGGCACATTCTACCACCATTCTGCACTTGCTCAGCCTATAGTTGAACAGGTCCTGACTACTGTCCAGGCTGCCTGTGTATGGCTTCATGAGCCATGGCATTAAGGGGTAGGCTGGGTCCCCAAGGATAACTATAGGCATTTCAACATCCCCAATGGTTATTTTCTGGTCTGGGAAGAAAGTCCCTTCCTGCAGCTTTTGAAACAGACCAGAGTTCCTGAAGACATGAGCGTCATGTACCTTTCCCGGCCATCCCACGTTGATGTTGGTGAAATGTCCCTTGTGATCCACCAGTGTTTGCAGCAGCATTGAAAAGTACCCCTTTCGGTTTATGTACTCGCTGGCTTGGTGCTCCGGTGCCAAGATAGGGATATGGGTTCCGTCTATCGCCCCACCACAGTTAGGGAATCCCATTGCAGCAAAGCCATCCACTATGACCTGCACATTTCCCAGAGTCACTACCCTTGATATCAGCAGGTCTTTGATTGCATTGGCTACTTGGATCACAGCAGCCCCCACAGTAGATTTGCCCACTCCAAATTGATGTCCGACTGACCGGTAGCTGTCTGGCGTTGCAAGCTTCCACAGGGTTATCGCCACTCGCTTCTCAACTGTGAGGGCTGCTCTCATCTTGGTATTCTGGCGCTTCAGGGCAGGGGAAAGCAAGTCAAAAAGTTCCATGAAAGTGCCCTTACGCATGCGAAAGTTTTGCAGCCACTGGGAATCATCCCACACCTGCAACACTATGCGGTCCCACCAGTCGGTGCTTGTTTCCCGGGCCCAGAATTGGCGTTCCACGGCATGAATCTGCCCCATTAACACCATGATTTGCACATTGCTGGGGCCCGTACTTTGTGAGAAGTCTATGTCCATGTTTATTTCCTCATCACTCTCGTCATCGCGCTGCCGTCGCCTCCTCGCCTGGTTTTGCTTTGCCAGGTTCTGGCTCTGCATATACTCCAGGATAATGCGCGTGCTGGTTTTAGTGCTCATAATTGCAGCAGTGATCTGAGCAGGCTCCATGATCCCAGTGCTATGGCGTCTGGGCTGAAAAAAGGCGCAAAACGATTGTCTGCCGTTGCTTTCATGGAGGGAGGGAGGGAGGGAGGGCCTGACGACATGTACCCAGAATCACCCGTGACACTGTTTTTGCCCCTTCAGGCATTGGGATCTCAACCCAGAATTCCAATGGGCGGTGGAGACTGCAGGAACTGTGGGATAGCTACCCACAGTGCAATGCTCCGGAAGTCAACGCTAGGCTCGGTACTGTGGACGCAGTCCGCCAACTTAATGCACTTAGAGCATTTTGTGTGGGGACACACAATCGACTATATAAAAACGATTTCTATAAAACCGACTTCTATAAATTCGACCTAATTTCGTAGTGTAGACATACCCTATGATTCTATGCTGTTTGGAAAACCGTTTCATGTAAGTAAAATCCAGATAATCCAGTCTGTAATACATATAGCTGATCCTGGGTACAGATTACTGTCCCCTTCAATCACTAACACCATATACCATTTTTATGACCACTGACTGTATGATGCAAAAGCTTCTTTTGAATACTTACAGCTGAACCAGTTTTTTCCTCCCTGGCACAACATTATTAACTGTTTTCTGAAGTTGTAAAACATTTAAAACAGCCATTAAAACTAACAACCTATTCAATGCCAGATTAAAGAATTTTGGGGCCTTATGAGCTTGGAAATTGGCTCCCTGCCTTCTCTCTGATTTAGCCTGGCCACCCCCTACATCATAATGGAGGAGTAGGGTGATCAGATGTCCCGATTTTATAGGGACAGTCCCGATATTCAGGGCTTTTTCTTATATAGGCGCCTATTACCCCCCATACTCTGTCCCAATTTTTCATACTTGCTATCTGGGCACCCTATGGAGGAGCAGCCAGGCCAAACACCAATGGTGCCTCAATTCCACTCTAACTGAGCCCCAGCTACTGCCAGCATGGCCTGGCATGAACAGAGGCTGCTTAGCAAAGCAGCCCTGCCCCATATATACCCTACTCTGCACACAGACCCCCCCCCAAATACCCCTCATGTACTCCAACTACCCTCCTCTGATCCTGTCAGCTCCCCACATCCCTCACAACCCCTTCCCCCACAGCACCCTAACACTCTGTAATCACCCGACAGCATAACTCCAACTCCTCACCCACCACCCCCAGGACCTTCCTGGCCACTTATCACAACGCACACACACCCAGCTCAGTGCTCTGCTCCCGTCTCGAGCTAAGGCCACTCTTTCTGATCACTCACACCCATCGCCTGCTCTATACTTCCAACACCACTCACTCACATTTGACCCAGCTGCTCCCCACTCCTGTCATGATGAGGGGCAGCCAGGCCAACTCTGTCTGGTGCTGTGACTCTGTGCAGCAGCTACAAATGTCACTCGCTGAAATTTGACCTGGCCACTCCCATACCACCCCTCACACCATCATGACAGAGGAACAGGTAGGCCAAATTTGAGTGAGTGGCATTGTTACCTGGCATATGGTGGGGGAAGGAAGACACAGCCATTCAGTTTTAGCCCATCGCAATGCCACCCACCCATACCTAGGGTCAGGGGCCCACCTCAGATGGGGGCCTTGTGCAAGCGCACCAAGCGCCCATTGGGTTCAGGCCCAGATTAACCATTTCCTCATCTTGCTTTTCCTTTGAGGTGGGAAAGTAAGAAAGTTAAAGTACAACTGTCATTTTGAGTGGAGAATTACAAGTTTTCTGACAACTGTTTTCCCATAGCATATGTGCATGCAGTGGAAATCCGATCATATTTAAGACTAGTTTGGACAAAACACTGGAAATATACTACGTGGAAAAAAGCCACCAGAAAGTTGCCAGCTACTGCAAGTTGTAGTAGTGGAGAATAACAGTGAAGCTTATGTCCTGGAAGATGCTGAGCATTCCTGCAAGGTGCTCAGCATCCTCAACACCTACCAACATTAATGGGAATTGAAAGCACTCAGCACCTCACCGGATCATGCCCAAGCAGGGGAGGAAAAAGCTGATTTCAACAGACCCAACTTCCCAGGGCCAGACAGAGATTGCAATTTCTGGTTTGAGTTTAGAAGAGCCATTTGGGGATATTTTATTTTCAATTTTGGGGATCTATATTTTTTCCATGACATTCTACAATCCCCCAAAACTTTGATAAGTGATACTGACACAATGAAATGGGATAGGTCTGATAAGACAGAAGAGGCCCTTCCCAAACCAAAATGATTAGTGGATTATTTTGAATATTCTTTGTTATAAATACCAATATGAAAGAGCTATCAGAAGAGGTTCTGATCAACCTGGATTGCGGCCAGATACATGTGATTCCCATTTCAATGTTCAATATTAAAAATAAATTGATTTTAATGAAGCGAAAAGCATAGAGATCATGATTTCCATGTGCTTTCAAATAAACAATATCCTAAAATGAATTGTCTAGTAAAACACAACAGACTGAAATGGGCAATTAATATTTGTATTCACATACTTTTAACTAGACTTCATTGCATACCACTGTGGTGAAATAAAGATAGCAAAATATCATTAGCAAATTAAGCTGACTAAAATTCAAGCAATAATGGAAAAATAATGCACTGTACCTCTAACATTATTAGAGTTATTTTCAAAGTTATTTTCTGTTATGTAAAAACATTAGGTTTAATTACACTAAAATATTCCAAGCAAAAGATTGTTTTTTAATTTGAGTATAAAACTTCCTAAATATTTAAAGCCTTAAAAAACGTATTTGCTAACTAGTTCACTCTGGTCTCTATCTTTTATGCAAAATTGGTAGGTTTATTTCTGCTGATTTAGAACATTTAAAACAAATGCTGCTCTGCTGGGAGAGATGGTGATTGAGATTGATGCATGCAAAAGAAATTAAAATCTGTTGGGATTGCCAGAAGAAATTCAGAAGTTCTAAAGCAGGGGTAGGCAACCTATGGAACGCGTGCCAAAGGCGGCACGCGAGCTGATTTTCAGTGGCACTCACACTGCCCAGGTCCTGACCACCGGTCCGGGGGGCTCTGCATTTTAATTTAATTTTAAATGAAGCTTCTTAAACATTTTAAAAACCTCATTTACTTTACATACAACAATAGTTTAGTTATATATTATAGACTTATAGTAATAGACCTTCTATAAACGTTAAAATGTATTACTGGCACGCGAAACCTTAAATTAGAGTGAATAAATGAAGACTCGGCACACCACTTCTGAAAGGTTGCCGACCCCTGGTCTAAAGCAAAGTACCTATGTCTTTGTTATCATCTTTCAGGGAAATATTGAGACTGACCAGTTTATTTTTTAAATTGATTGTGACTATGAACTGAAGGAGAGTAATTTTTAGGTCCCAATTCATCAAGGTAACATAACCCATGCCAAACTTTAAAAACATAAGTACTTCTATGGTGAAACTATTCACATGCTTAAAGTTAGGCACATGCATAAATACCTTGTTGGACTAGGGACAAATGTCAACATCTATGTATGTATATACGTCTGATGTATAAAAAACTTAAAGAAGCTTAAAATAAAATATGATTGACATTTAAAAAATATGAATATTAGGTTTGAGAAAATTCCTAGTTTGTTCCCATAAATTATTGGGTGGGATTAACAAAGGGGATTTAAGCATTGCAATCTTAAAGTTGCAGCACCTAATTTTTTAGGTACCTTGCTACCTAGAGGAATTCACAGTCTATTTTAAGCTTCTAGGCTCCCTGTACTATGTAAGGTGAGAGTTAAGCATCTAAGAATGGGCTTCACAAAAAGCCAGCACACTGAGCGAGGAACTGCGTAAATCAGCCAATAGGAAATGCTCAGGAGAGCAGTGTGGCCTAAATCCTGCCCTATAAAAGGAGTCTCCCTGCCCCCTGGAAGAAAAAGTGAAGTGGTGACAGTGCTTTCCCTTATAACTTTTAGTCCAGCAGTAGTTAGGGGACTCGCACAGAACATGACTCAGGTTCAATTCCCCCTTCTGCCCAATGTGGAGCAGGGATTTGAACTTGCGTCTCACTGCTCCCGGGGGGAGGGAAGAGAGGAGTCTGTCAGTCTCCCCTGTTCTCATGTACGCTTTGAAGGGCTGCTCCTAGCAGGTCAGGCTCCTGTATCAGATACAAACTGGCTACAGAGCCTCTTTCTCAGAGAAATTCAGCACAGATGTATCTTCCATAAGATCCTTTAATGTACTAATAGGAATGCCTGTTGTGAGCTTGAGTTAAATGTTACATGATGGGCTACCTAGTGGCTGAACAGCATCACATCACATCTGCCCCTTTTATATTCCTACCTTTTACAAAAAAAAAAAAAAAAAAAAAAAAAATCACACTCTCTCTAAAAGTTCAGTATGGATCAGTCTCTCAAGTGTCTCTGAATCATACTTGTAACCCGAACATGTAACAACTTGTTATCTGTTGCAGCCACTGGCTGTGGTCAGTTTTCAATCTTTGAGTCTTCTCTTCCTTGTTCTGCATCTGACATCTGAAGAGTTTGCTCTGTTGATTGTTCCCCAGGTTCTGCTGAACGCTCCAGTGTCGGTCTCGATCAAATACGATCTGGGCAATTAATTATTTTTCTTTATGACAGCTGGAATCATCCATCCTTTTTCATGATCCAGTTTGACATGTGGTTACCGGGTTCTAGACCTGGCAGTTCTTAACTCAGTGTGGTCTGTTGTAAAACTGTTTGTAAGCTTTTATTTGCCTTTTTATCTAGTTTGGCTACTCTCTTCATGTCTGGCCACTCTGGAAATAGTTGTTGTTGTTGTTGCAAAGTAGCAACAGTAGTTCTGATGGGAAGAGAACTCAGGAATTGTGCTGAACTATATCTAGTAGCTGCTATTGGTGTTGATCTGTAACTCAGAAGAACAAGGAATGGATCTTCCTGCTGTAGGATTTTCTTGGCTGCTGTACAGCTCTCTCAGCCTTTCCAGTTACTTGTGGATAATGTGGGCTGCTAGCAATATGATCAAAACCATATTCCGTAGTGAATTACTTAAATTCTGCAGCAGTGAAGTATGGTCTGTTTTCTGTCATTAGTTGTCCAGGAATAACTAAATGAGCAAAAGTCTACTTCATTTTCTCAATAACTCTGCAACATGTTATGTCTTTCATTATGTCTGCATACATAGAAAAATAGACCACTATGACCAGGTAATGCTGTCCCGTCTCCCTGCAAAAGCCTAGTATCATCAAATACTCAGAGTTCTTCTACCTTTCTTATTAGGCGAATCATGGCTGCTATATTGCAGTTAAGAAGGTTGTTGGTTGCTGATACTTTGATCACAATACGCTCTGAATGCAACCTTTTGTCTCTGTAAATTGTTCCTTTTGTCTCTGTAAATTGTTCCTGTGGCCCGTGCAGTACAGAATACCTCCAAGGGTAGTCAGAGCTGTGTCAGGTGACTTTAGCTCTGGGAGGGGTTGAAGGTGATTGTAAGTCCCTTCTAAGAAGGCTGTGAAGTCTGCTCCTGAGTGAATTTTAAAGTCAATCATCTTTCCATTGTAATTCAATTTCAGTCTCCAGGCAGGCTGTGTCATTGCACATTATAGATCCCAGAAACAATGGCTCTATTTTCTGTAATATTAGTCAACTCCCTGACTACCTCGATACAACCAACAACTGCAAGATGTCCATATTTTGTGTATTTACTGCATCTTTGGCTGGCCATGCATCATCTCTTGTGCTATAATTTTCCCACAACTTACACATTTAGACTGAAAGGCCCAGGTGTTTGCCTGGAATTTCCTCATACCCTCTGGGCTTTTATGGTAATGACTTTTAGCACTCATGTGTCTGTTTACAGCATCTAAATAGTTTCAGGGTTTAGTTGAAACTGTTCCACTTGGTAAAAATAATTAAATAGTCATTGGGAGGGATGGAGAAAAAGAATGAATGACTGCATAGTCCAGTGGTTAAGGCACTCACCTGAGATGTGGCAGACCCAGGTCTCCTGCTCCAATGCATATTTAAGTACGTATACACACAATAGAACTTCTCCAACAGGACAGATAAGAAAGACCAGCAGCAGAATACCCCATAACCCAGTGGTTGGGCACTCTCTGGCGAGGTGGAAGATCCAAGTTCAAATTCCTGTTCCACATCAGTCAAATCGGGTGGGGGGGAGAAACTGAACCCAGGTCTCCCACATCTTGGGTGAGTGCTCTGACCATTTTGAGTGGGTTTACATGTGCTCTGGGCATACTTACTACACCTCTACCCCGATATAACACAACCCAATATAACATGAATTCGGATATAATGTGGTAAAGCAGCGCTCCGGGGGGGCGGGGCTGCACACTCCGGCGGATCAAAGCAAATTCGATATAACGCGGTTTCACCTATAACGCAGTACGATTTTTTGGCTCCCGAGGACAGCGTTATATCGGGGTAGAGGTGTATATCAGGTCCCAAAGGGAAGACAGACAGGAGAAGGTCTAGTTTGCACATCCCACTGGGACATAGACGTGAGTTAGGCGCCGAGTTGCTGGCTGGAGTCAGAATTTACACAGCTTAGAGCATGGCCAGTCACCAAAATTTAGCCATATGGGTGATTTTAAAGGCAGAAACTTAAGTGCTTAGGAAATTTAGGTGCCTGCAGGGTCAGGTGGCAGCTGAGCAGGGTTTTGTGAATACCAATGGCACCTAAATGTTGCACTTATGTGCCTAAGTCTTCCTTGTGACTTGGGGAACCATGTCCAGGCTGCAGCATATAAATAAAACCATACAAGGTCTTTGGGACATGTAAACTATGGATTCTGAATTGTCAACCACTTACTTCTTTGATAATCACAACAGCTGTTGCTGATTGTAATGGGGGAGAGACGGGGAAGAGAAAATTACTGAGGGATGGGATATTTTTACACTTGGTTTTATCTTTCTCCCATCCCCATTACCCACATTCTTACTTTTTTTCAGGTTATAAAGGGAATATAAGTCTATTTGACAAAGGACTTGAAGTGGATAGGAGGTATGATTTCAGAGTCATAGAAGATGCGGTATTTTAATTCCTGATGGAGGATATCCATTAGAAGAGAAAAAATAGGCAGCCTGTGGCATTGGCTTGACAGCCTTGAAAGTAAAATTGCTGATCTGGTGAGCCAACTTGCCAAACTATTTAAAAGCCACACACAAGTGGAAACTAATTGCAGAGTTTTAGATTTATAGAATAGTGTGGGTGGTTTGAGGTTTTTTGTTGTTGTTTTTTTTTAAAGCAATTAGGCTTTGGTGTCTTCAGAATAGGATCATAGCTTCACTGAAGTAAGCCTTGCAACATTCCTACGTAGAAGGGAAGTATAATAATTTTAATATCATATTACAGAATGGAAAACAACATCCAGGGATCACAGGATTTTCCCCAGATCACAAAGCTGGCCACTGTTGAGTCAGGACTAGAAACTAGATCTTCTGACTCCCAGTATCAGTTTTTTTACAACTAGATCATACATTTTGACACATGAGAGATTGCTGATATATAGGAAAAACTGGGAGGAGAGGAGGGGGCAGAAAAACCAGTCTGTGATCCAACGGAACAGACTAAAGCTGGGCAGGGGGGAGATGAGAAACAGTAAATTCTAGCAGATGGAGAAGTGAATAAAGTGCACGCCATGAAAACAGATAAAGGAAGAGGAAAAGCCAACAGATTTAACAGGTATTAATAAAGACGAGATGCCCATGTAACTGTTAAATAGTAACACAAGGTCAAGAGCAGCACTTTTCAGCTGGCAGGGCATGACCCCTGTTGTAAAGGGGTGTCTAGCTGGTTAGACTGCACTGCTGAGAACAGCAAGTTCTCTGGGTTACCAAAGCTCAGTGGGAACCTGGGCAGGGAATGGAAATGCTCATTCCCTGAGTCTGACTCCTACTGCTGTGTGTCTTTGCCTCTGCCCCTGCTCTACTCTCTCCTACTGACCAATCCCAGAGCAGCTCCTCAGTTTCCCCTCTCCACCCATCTCAATCCAGCGACTACTCATCTCTGGGCCAGGAGATGCAGCACCTCAAAGAGCTGTGCAGCTGTTTGAGTTCTCTCAGAGCAGTGCTTCCACAAGTCTGGAGCAGAGAGATGTGAGCCCACTTCACACCCAAAGCATCACCTTCACCGCAGGGATGTAGCCATGGGTAGGTCATGGCCCACCCACTTAGCATCCAGGCCCACTCCCAGCCCCGCCCCGCCCACCTGTCCAGCGCTCCTGCCAGAGAGTGGGGTCGGGGCACAGGGGCTTGCTCCGCTCCGCCCACCTGGCGCTGCTGCCGGGACAGTGCAGATGGAGCAGGACAAGTCTCTGTGCCCCGACTGGAGCGTCAGGCAGCAGGCAGAGCGTGGCAAGCCCCCGCACCCCAACCCCACGCCCCAGCTGAATCGCTGGGCAGGTGGGCCGAGCAGGGCAAGCCACCATGCTCCCACCCCACTCCCCGGAGCACTGGGTAGGCGGAGCGGGTGGGGGGGTGCAGGAGTGCCCATTTTTCCAGGGCCCTGGGTTGGCCCAATGGCTAACCCGCCACTGGGAGGAGGGTGAGCAAGAGGCAGCCGGCGGCAGTAGAGGAGATCTTCAAAAAAAAAGTAGGCCCACCGCCTCGGGGAGCCAGACCTGGGGTGGGACGTTGGGACCTGGAAGGGAGCTGGGAGCACTGTGCTCCTGGAGCTAGGTGCACACCCGGGGCTCTGGGGAGACCCTGGCCAGAGGGTCCATCTATCACCCTCGCAAGGCCGGCTGCAGGGGGTGGGAGGAGGTTGGGCCCCCCATCCCTCCTAGACCCCACACCAGCAGCTGCCCACTGCACTCTGCCTTTCCTCCCCACACCACCTTTTTTATCTGTTACTTATCAAATGGCTGAAAACCATGGTGGGAACACAAAGTAAAGAACAATGAGCAAACAGAAAAGTAATTGAAATGAGAGATCTCACAGGAATGGCACCTGTGAAGGAATCACAAGACAACGTTGATAGCAAGGATTTTCTGTAGAAATGGTGAAGTGTGATAAGTAGGGGGAAGCAGAACTTGAACAAGGTTATGAAAAGAGCAAAACTACCACAATGAGAGCTGCCACCTATCTGGGCATAACACAGGGATTTAAGAATAGCTTGAATAACTGGGGCACATCATTTCTGAATATGCTACAAAACGCTGCCTTAGGAAATACCGTGGGCTGAGTTCTTCCCTCAGATCCATGAAAATTGCAGAGATGTACTGGTGGAATAACTTCTAAACAGCAAGCATAATCTAGTTATGTTTGTAATCAAGAATAAATTGAGGCCAGAACAGCGACAAATAAAGAGGCTGAATTTTAGCACAGCACACTGTCGACAGACATAGGGAAAGCTGAAATAAATATACACAGGGATAAAAGCAATGAAGTAAAGGATACAGAAGGGAAATTGAAAGTGTTCAAAGATAAATTCAACTAAGCCTCTGGCATGCATTCTAGTAATAAACAGTGGAAAAAGACCAATGCAGATGAAGAGAAAAGTACAGGAAAAAAATGCAGAACTAGGCAAATCATAAGAATACCAGGTATATAGGAGCCCTGGAACAATTAAGAGGCTGTAAAGAATGACAAATCAAAAAGGGGAATAATTAAAATAAGATTGCCCATAACGTTTTACAAAAAATGACATTTTCCAAAATATATAAGAAACAAGAACGCAGAGAGCAAGGGAGTATGAAAGTAAGTTCCCCAGCGATGGCAAGAGTAACTTTTCTGAGATTTAGAACTAGTCTCACACACACAATTATGGAAGGAAGTACGAGAACTCTTAAATTCATATCCATAAATACAATAGCCTCCTACAGATGGTCAGTTATATTAGAAATTCCGATATTGGCTCTCTGGATGCAAAATCCCTCCAATTCATCACATTACACACACCTGATTGAATGACAAACCTTCAAACAAAAAAAGAGGCACCATATTTTTGACATTTACCAGAAGGAATTTTAGGACTGTTTCTGGAAAGGACAATACAATTAGTTCTGGGCTTTAATTTAATCTTGCCTGAATAATGATAATGTCACGGTAGTGACCTTCAGAGTCATAACTGACAGCTATTGAATGATATCATCTCTCTACCATTTGTCAATTAGTATAGCCAATGGCAGAGATTGTGTGAATTATTTTTCCCCTTTCTTTTTATTGTATTAACTCATTGATTATTTCAGTTAAAATAAATTGTAAAATAAAACTTTTTAAAAAAATGAAAGGCCCCTAATAGGAGACGCATTAATAGCTTTTGTCCATGTAAATTATGTCCCCTTGGTCAACTTAATTTTTATTACTTTTTCCAAAGGCTTCTACCAGGTTAAAGAAGCACAGAAGACATGCTGGTTATCCCCTAACAGGTTATTTCTCATTCAAATGTTGTACTATTCTCTCCTTAATTACACACTCAATCATTTTCTGTACAAGGGAGGTGAAGCTCACTGGTGTCAGTCCTGGGATTCCCCTTTAGCCTGAGTGTTCACCCTGGAGGATTAGCAACCAGATGGTTTAAAGAAACAGACTCAGTACGTTTCCCAGAGGAGGAAGGAAAAATACATATTTGGTGACTGAGCTACTGGAATGTCTGGAAATTAACAACACATGCCTTCTAACCACAAAACAATTAGCAAAAGTGATTAGGGAAACCTTACCAGGAAGGTTGGATATATTTTTTGGGAACAAAGCAAGCAGCATGCTCTTCACAAGTAATGATGGTTCAGGCCTTCATGAAGTAACAGCTGTTATATTTGGACCTGCAGAACAGGGGATTAAATCAGGTACCCCTGTGTCTAACACAGTTGTCCGCTGTGGTGGCTTTATTTTTCTGGCAGCAAAACAAAAACCAAAGCTAAAGTGAGGCTGTGACATGGGGAGCATAAGTGCAGACCCCCCAAACACTTAAAGGGACAGGACATCTCAGTAGCTACTTTATTCTAGCATGCCCTACTTAGCAGTTCTTGAGAATCTGAATCAGTGACTGCAAACATACAACACAACAGTGTAGTTGTTGGGGAGTGGGCAGAGTGAGTCCTCACTTCCTGAGCTGGACAAGTGATTCATAACCAATAGTTTATTCCTGAAGACAACAGTTTGTCAGCTATCTGAACAGATTGTGATTCTCCCAAACTACAGACCAAGAACTATTGTTTGTATGCAGCTCATTGAAAGTATTCAGAATCTGAAATTGGAGCTGGCTTGATTGGACACATGTCACATGATATGTTTGTTTCCGGCCTGAACACGTGTCACCTTTAGAATCAGGTTACCCTAGTAACATTTGTTTGCAAATTCAAAACTTGCTTTGAGATGGTTCGGCAATATTCACTTCCTCAAACGTTCCTGTCAAGAAATTCATTTACTAAAGCACCCATGGAAAGAGAACATAGACAGGTTGCAGACACACAAAATAAATACATTTAGAAATGCAAAGAATATTTACAGATTTTTTTTTTCCTTTTTGCAGTATTTGACTAGCCTCATTGCCCACCTCTCTTCATTTGTCCTCTGTACTGACTGCTGGTTAGAAATCACAGCAGGAAGAGCTACTTCACTGCTGTGCAACATGGTTAATGTAGACTATAGGTATTTGCTAGGTATTTGTCAAGAACTGTAAGACAATAGCTTAGCTAAACTATCAAGGCATAAGGCCCCAAAAGCCTTAGCAGAAGTAGCTAACCGACAGTTACCCTAGATCATAAGATATCACAGGATAGAATGCTGTAACAACTAAACTGCTGATAGATAACCACAAGATGCTAGTTTATAACATCTTGGGATATTTTAAGTTAAGGACATCAGCAGATGTCTGATCATAAAAGTACCATGGTAACTAATTGACATACAGAATTAATAACCTATGGGAGAAAGGCACCCCAACATTAGCAGAGTGAGGAACTACAAATAAGGGAAAGGGGCTGAAACCCGTAATGAATATGCATTAGGCATAATGGCATCAGTATGACAGTATACAAGCTGTATCCCATCCTATGTGCTGTGGGAGAGGAAGATCACTGGTGAGGAGGAGGAGGAGGGAGATGAGGAGAAGGAAGATAATGACTAACAGTTTAGGTTGTTCTGCAAGGGATGGTGCGAGTATATGGATGTTCTGCATTACCTCTATCTACCTTGCTGGGTTAGAGTGTTTGTGACTTTGCTAACTGTATTTATAAAACTATTATAAATAGAGTGTGATTTCCTCAGTGAGCGCGTTTCAACCATGCACATCAGGGTTCCCAAATGAACAGCCTGATCTTGGGACAAGAACCTGTCACACCTCAGAGTGTTAACCGGGAACTCTTAAGCAATCAATATATAATCAATAGATCAGGCAACACTACGTAGAATGAAATGCGCCTCCAGTGCTCCACTACGTTTCCACTGAGATGACAGCATTCCAGTGAACCTTAAAGTCCTGCCACCCTATTCCATTGCAGCAGGCACTAGTAACAATAAAGTTGCTAGCACATTTGCATTACCACAAAGAAGGGTCAGCCCTCTGTAGGCAGGGAGAGGAGTGGGGAAGCCTCCTTCTCCCTTGTGACCCCACTTAAGGGCCAGCCACTACCTGGCTGGAGAAGTGACCAATGCTCCATTCTAGGAGCACTAGCCTCCCCAAAGGGAGGAAGGGTAGAATTTGGTCTCATTTCTCTCTATGCCAGCCACTAGACTGGCCAGATCATGAAGGTGTAACATGTGTTCCCCTATTTAATCTGCACTCCCAGGGGCCAGAGGAGGGAATATGACTGAGTCATCCAGAGTTCCTCTTCTGACTCCCAACAGAAACTTCCCCATCCACAGACTTGGGCCCCTCAGCCCAGGGCTGTGCCTTTACAGCACAGTCTAGACCTAAAGTTGCTAATGCACTGGGCCCTGAGTATCTGGTTAATGCTTTTGGGACCCTACAATCAATCTTGTTCTCTGACATCAGAGAGCAGGGTACAATCTGTATCTTGGACTCTGCAGGCCTCAGAATTTGCAATGCCCTCCTTCTTGAAGCAGAGGATTGCTCAAAGTTTGGTATGTTTCAAAAACTACATAAAGACCTTTTTTAGTTGAAGAAATGCTGTAGGCACAGAGCAGTGATTTAGTGCTATTTATCTGTGCAGTTTTATCTTCCATGGTTTATTTATTGGATGTTTAACTTTGTTGTTGAGATGCGTAGAATGCTAAGACTCTAAAGTAAATTGAATTGTTATTTACCTATATGATCTTCTCACGGATGCACTGAGTAAAGTACCGATCCTATAAGGAGGGATCTAGCAAAAAATCCAGGAAACTACAAAATGTCAATTTCCACTTGAGCAGCATAGGAAACACTGGACACTGCAATGTGGACTGAAGGAAGGGACTCACAGGAGGACTTGGGGCCTGATCCAAACCCATTGAAGTCAATGGAAATTTACCCATTTATTTCAATGGGCTTTGGATCAGGTCCTTGCAAGATATGCAGATTTACTACTTCTTACATATCTTGTATAGCAGGCCAAATGCACACGTCTTCCCTTGGGTATCCTGCTTGCAAACGGGAAATGTAACAACAGGGGGACACTCTCCCATTTACTCCTCCTATGGTTAGAGGGCCTCTTCCCCACAGGACAGAAAGGTAGTTGGGAAAACATTCTCCAGCCTTCCCCATGAGAACTAGGGATAGTCAGGTCATTAGGTATTCCCCTCCCCCCTTCTCACTGCCTCCAAGTTCACTTGCTCTAGGACTAGGGAACTCAGCATCTGAGTGGTAGCTGGGAAAAGAAGGATGTGGAATCAGCTGTGAGGCAATTGGCACTAGAGGGGAAGCTAGAAGGACAGGGAGTTGAGAAGTAGCCTTTACCTCATCCTGATTCTCAACATCAGCTGCTCCTTCAGCTTGTGATATGCTGTGTGGGTGAATCCCCATGACTCCCCAGATCCATCCTCTGCGTGTTTTTAGGCTCGCTCCTATCTCAACTCCTGGATCTCTTAAACTTTCCCTATGCATAGGATTTTGTTTGAATTACAGTATATTTTTCTATTCCTTTTTTTCCTCCTGTCCTCCTCCTCCTTTTAGGTTTTTATGTTGCAAGCTGCTTTGTGGAATAATGATAATTCTTAATTACCTTTGTATAAATAGCTACATTGCAAACCCTAAATCTCCACTATACCACCAGCCCCAGACCTAGTGGTCTGGTGTGAAACCCATCATATGCAAGGGAGAACATCTTCCCCAGCCTAGGAAATCCCCTCACAGCTAAGAAAGCAAGTAAGGGGAAAGGGGCTGAAACCCCCTAATGAATAGTTAAGAAAGCAAGCGAGCATTCATGTACCTGGCTGCTTTTAATGAGATGAATGGAGTTATATTGAGCACTGGGTTTTTCCTAGTTAGTAGTCAACTCCCAATCTTTAAAAAGGTGCAGGATTTCAGGATTTTGGTAGCCTTTTCATAAAATAATGCCCTAAAGTACAATACAAAATACAATAAAATCCGTTACTAATACAGCACATTAGCTACTTGAAATGGATAAAACAAACAAACAAACATAGATATCAAAGACATGGGGTATCTGTGGATGGAAGCAGTCAGGGATATGATTAGTGAAATGAAATGCCAGAAGAACGGGTATTAGAGTTCGGTTGAGTCACTTAAAACAAAACAGAGGGATTGGGCAAAAAGGCAATAGCATTTCATGAGGATACACAACTGAGGGCCAATACAAGCAAGGATGGTGTTGGATATCATGCTTCCTAGGGGTTACCCAGAATGGTGAGGCACCTTGCTACCATCTGCCCTTAGTGTGAGCAAGCTTTGTCTGTGCCTATCAGGGCTCAGCTCCCTGATTCCAGCAGCCACAGGCAACACAAGCACTCTCCCTCCCCGCCTATGTGGGCTCCTCCATCCCTCTGCAGGTTAGCAACAAGTACACTCCAAACCCTTCAAGTGTCTCCGTGATCCACTGGACACTCTCAGAATTCACAGATATGCTACTCCCAAAGGAATAGTACACACCAGCTTAAGAGTTTCACCTCAGGACCATAGCTCCACTTAACACACAGCACTTAAATGGATGATTAGAGTTCAAACAAGTTTAAAAGAATGGAGATTCAAGAAAAAACAAGCAGTATTAATGGAAATGAAAGGTTACCTATAAAACAAAACCATAACATGCATTCTAGAACCTAAACTTAATGAGATGCCCTCTTGGCCTAAGGCAACAACAATTAAATTAACAGAGCCCCAAGTTCCCTTATGTGGGATATTTCTGTAGGTGGGAGTTGAACCCAGAGGAGATTCCTTCTCATTTATAGCAGATTGAGACAGGGGAAAATAGGATTTTCCTCACACATACCTCCTTCACTCCAGAAGAATCCAAGAGTTCAATTTCCCCAAACCCATAGATCACACATTACACACAGATCTTGGGGGTAGGGCACCATAGGCAAGGATGTCCGTACTGAGGACGCTTACCTCCCAACTATCATCTATCCCCCTCACACACACACACACACACACACACACACAGCTTCATGGCCTCTGTTGATCTTCAGTGCCATCAGAACCACCCTTTCGGAGATGAGGAAGAGGAAGTCACAGCACACAAGAGGAACCCATGCAAATTATTGCCATCTTAGTTAACCTTGTGTTGAAGAGCTGAGAGAGTTCAATCCAGCACATTGCCTGTGCCTCCCCTGAACCTCATTCTCTCTCCACTCATGGTTCTGAACTTCCATAGTGCTCCCACAACCTGGATTCCATGGGGTTGGAGGAAGGGGGAGCAACCTATGGAGCTTGGTGCTCTCCCTCAGCCCAGAACCAGTTTCAGCCCAGAAGTATAAAAGATTATGTCAGACAGGATCAATATTATCATCTATTTGGAGGTCTTGTGAAACAGGCCAAAGGACGTCCCTGAATTAACTCCAATTTGAACTAGAGGGTATCTTTTAGAAAAGCATCCAATCTTGATTTAAAAAAATGACCAGTGATGAAGAATCCACCACAACTTAGTAAGTTGCTCTAATAGTTAATCACCCTCACTATTGTGGAATTCTATAGTCATTTCTAAGTAGAGTTCTAAAAGCAGTTCAATGTTTTAGACCCCTAATTGAAATACAAATATGGTAAGTACACAGTGGCTTCCTTCTGGGTATAACCCAGTCTTCCTTCTGTCTGGCAATTTTCATCTCTTGCCTCCCCACTCCCGAATTATTTAGAGATATTAAAATAATTAAATGAATCATTAAATAAAATATGTATCAGAACATAAATAAATAAACACTCTACAATTAAAGATACAGTCTAGAAATCAGTCCTACTCGTATCACAGCTGGCAATGTCATTATGAGGCAGCTGGTGGCTGAGATGCATGCCAACATGAATCTATCAATCTCTGCTTTGCTATATTATTAGGGAAACCTGCATTCTTCCTACTTAGATTCCATACTCCCAAACAAGGAGCTTCAAACTGCCTGCCATTTAGTAAATTGGCAGCCTCCTGCCTTTCTCATGTTACTTGGTGCTTCTGAAGGTTTCTGCCACTTGTAGGTTTGTGGTGCTTGATCAACTGCCCATTGAAGTCTTCCCACTGATTTCAATGGGCTCTGGATGTTGCCTCTAATATTTAGGGCTCAAATTTAGGCCTAGAACATAAGACAATATTTTCTATATCCTCACTGTTTGGTGAAAAATTTCATTCAGTATCTCTCAAGTAGAAAGTTGCTTGCCTATGACACATACCCCAGAACAAGCCGTACTAACTGAATGGTGCAGTCAAGTATTTCATTACAAAACATCCCAGGCGTCACTAACACAAAAACTTCTATTTTTCCTCAGTTATTCCCAATATCAACAGCAATGTTGCTATTTCTGTGTTTGGTTTCACGGTTGCAGCCTAATCAACAGCTGTGTACACAAGTCAAAACTCTTTTCAAGAAAAATCAAGGAGTTTCAGAAAGTAAGTTCTAAAACCTGCTACACTCTCATATGTTTCACAGTCCACTTAAATTCTTGGCAAGCACTTCAGCTATAGTCTTTAAAAAGGCTGTTAACAGCGACTAAAAGAATACTGGGACAGCTGAAAGGCAGACACCATGAAAAGCAATATAGCTAACAAATTGTTCTTGATATACAGCACTTCACTAAATATAATATAGGCTCTATTTCCAGGGCAATATTGTTTTAATAATGAAAGCAGAGCTTTATTTATGCAAACCGATGAAAGTGTGACTGCATGAGCAGTCATCATCTACTTTTATCTTCACTAATACAATGGATGTGTGTTCCCATTGTACAACATTAGCCACTATAAAATGCTACAGTGAAGCCTTACAATTCAAACATAATATGATTACAAAGTGCTTAACATGATAACACATGAATAACATCATTACAGAAATAAGATTGTGGCGCGCTTTTAAAACTACTGAAGTTGCATGCCTAGCATAATGATTCAAAAAGAATATTTTAAAACTATTACACGGAGTATTCTGGGTGTATTTGGTTGTCTCTGTTTTGGGAAACTGTTTATCTTTCAGGCCAAATCTCTGCCCCCACACTGTCAATACTGAATGAGGAAAAAGGAGCAAAGAGGACAGGAATTTAATTCCGTTACACACCAGACTACAGTAACACATAGACAGTGGTTTTATTCTTGAACTAAAAATAATCTGTTTCATTGCAACAATTTGAAACTTTGGTCTTGGTTTTGAAAAGTAGATGTAATGTCCCCACAGACAAAGTAGATGTAATGTCCCCACAGACATCTCGTTCCCTAGGTCCATCTGTAAGGACTAGTTTTTGTCAAAATACTTAAGAAAAATGAAAAAAGTGAAGCTACAAAACGAAACTCTGATGTCAACCACGAGCATGGGGTTCACACTCTTACAGCTTTGAGGCTTAGTCAACATTAACCAAAATCCAGGATGACAGAGTGTGTCAGATGGTACTACAGAAACAGTAGTTTACTAATAGAATGCCACCTATTGGTTTGTGTTTTCTTGTAAAAGGGTTGTAGCTGTGTGGTAATTCCACTAGAACAGTGGTCGAGTATTTGCACTATCCTGTAATTTCCCACTTTGTACCAGAATTATCCTTCTGTTCTTCTTCATCTTGTACCACAACAGCATGGTACTCGTGCTATTTACCAACCCACTTGGCCAGGCCTGGAATGCAAAAATGGGGACTTTTCTTTCCCATCCCCTCAACAAGCCAAGACATAGGTGGGTAACAAACTAAAGAACTTGCAGCAGTTATTTGGCAGAGAGATGCAGTGTTATGATACCAGTTATCTTAATTCCAACTAAAATAACTGTTCATGGTGCTGCAGTAAGGGATGGATAATGTAATGACGACTCACTGTTGTCACACTTCCCTCACATGGATTCTAAGCCTTTAGTCTCTGTCCTCCTCCTCTTTCCCAGTCTGATTGTTAGTAGCCAGCTGGAAAATACAAAATTAAACACTCTTTTGTGCCAGCTATGGGCACCCTCGGTGATCTATGCTACACATCATGTGCTAGTTACTTCACCAAGAGTGGCTATCTAAGAAACCTTGTACAAATACTCAGCAGAATCCATAAAAAAAGTGTTTTCTTTTCATTTCTCTCTAATCTCTTCCCTCCCCCCGCCTTCACACTCTGGTAATTGTGCTGAATGCTAATGAGTCAATACTCGCTGCAATCAAAAGCAAGGCAATTATTGTGGATATGAGATACTCAATGCTACATTTTGCAGGAAGCAAACATATTTTTGACCCAAGGTGAAGCGTGCACCAGATATTTTGAGTCCTCTGACACTGTACAAGAAAATTGTATGCTGCCAACAACATCAGATACACCACTAACCATAATGAAATATGAGATATTGAAGCATATCCTCATCATCAGTGTCACAGACTTGGGGTTTTATTATATAATTACCTACTCATGGATGGGAAAATGTACCCCATAAAGATTAAGTTAAGCAAAATCACACTCACAGCAGAAGAATGACATATGATTTTTTTTTTAAAAAAGCTTTTATCTTGCCTTCATTTGGTGTTTTAATTTATCAGACTATTCTTGAAATAGTTAACCCTTTAATTACTGCATTTGTTTGTAACCATATGCAAAGTATTTCACTTGGGTGGCTTTTAAGGTTGAAGGGGTTAAACTGAAAACCAAAGTAAAAACAAAGTTAGCCACATCTGCAACCAATCTACCAGGACTGTACAGTTCCAGTTTTCACAATTACATAGGAATTGATTTGCCTGTAGCTAAATATAATGTTATTAAGAAGTCAATTGTATTGCAAAGATTCCATTCAAGATAAGTATTTATCACATGTTAAGTATTAGACTATCGTTAACTGTTTTTCATTACAAAGACAGGAAACCAACATCTAAGATGTCCCATGAGCACACACAGATTAATAGACTCAAACAAGGCAGTTTCTGCTACATAATTTTAGGTAAAAGTTTTTCCACTAAAATTGCATTTTCCCAGTTCAAAGTGTTCCAAGAATACAAACAAGAATAGATTTTTAAAAAGCCATCCTATTGTGCATTGAACTATTCGGGTTTTTTTATCCTAGTTCCAGAATTTTGTTTTGGTTTCCATCCATTATGCTCATATGTGGCTGTCAAAAATTCAAAAGAAGAAAATTATCTATTTATTTTTCCCAACTAAGACAATTTTTGCACTTTAGCAACCTTTAAAAACAAAATAAACAAGACCACAAATGGCACATGCATCTAATCAATGCCCATATTTGTTAAGTGGGGGATGGGGGGGTGTTAATGATATTGGAGGTGGGAAAAAACGACTACTACATATATTGTATCTGATGTCTTATGACCACCATTATCTTTTATCTATCTCACTACAATGACTTCTGTTATCTCTTCTGTCATGACTCTCTCTTCTACATGTAAGCAGATATGCCAGTTATACGGTAGAGTCACGGAACAACATCATAAGTGAAAAAACAAAGTATTCCTAATGCAAATAGACTGCATGTATTGGGCTTAATTTTGCCCTTCTTTGCATGAGCACATACTTACTAGGGGAGATATAATGAGGTATCCAAGAGAAAAAAATAAACTCAATCCATTTTTAAAAAAGAAACGGGGTGCTAGGTATCACTTATTTCAGACTAGAATGCTGTGTTGCACCATATTGCTCCATGAAGATTTTGAAGCCTTGTTTATTCTGCTGTTTAGTTTGAATTAAGTATTTACCTCACAGTATTATACTTTATAGATACAAAACACTTTCTAAAATAAAAGGCAACTCTAATAGATCATGTAATATTTTGGACATAACATTTTGAAAGAAAGATACATACATTGGTGAAATCCTGACCCCGTGTATTCATAGATTTTAAAGGACATAAAGGACCATTAAGATCATTCTAGTCTGACTTGATTTAAAACACAGGCCAAAGAACACTGTCATTGACCGCAGTGAGGTCAGGATTTCATCCAGTGAAACAAATTAACCTGTCTCTTCCCTTTCACAAGATGCTAGGCTCTTTTCCTGTTAGACTCATTTCCTATTGTAGATCTTCACATTTGTGCATCCTTGGCCTGATTCTGGGCATGAACAGATGAACGTGAGGAGAAGTATACTCGTGGGGTTGGGAATATGACAGAGGATCAGGGAGCACAGGGAAACATGAATCCCAGGACAGGAGTGCACAGCATAGGAAACATGTTTTGGGAAACAAGGGAGTCTTGTTAGTGGTGAGCCTGGGGACACAAGATGCGTCACATAGGGAATGAATGGGGGACAGTATATTTCAACATGAGCCTGCACCACGCACAGCAAAATGTCTCCCAGGTGTCACCAATATCTCAGGGATGAAAAAGAATCTCATAAGAATTTACAGAGTAGGACATAAATGGAAAAGACATCTCTGGAGTTTCACATGTGGAAGAAAGATCTGATAAAAAGAGAATACTTGAATAAGCAGGTTTACTAGAAGCAGAATATATGGGAAGAGAAGCTTGAGGGAGTGGCTTCCTGCTGAAAATTTATATTCTGATCTTGTGCATTGCAGTGGCCAATGTTATTAAGTTTTAAACTTTGCTCTTCATGAGAGATGCAGTGTGTGCGCACACGCAAAATAATGGGGCATGCACTAGTTGGTTCAAAGAAACTTAAAATCTCTTCTTAGTTGGTTCAAAGAAACTTCTGGCATCTCTCTTCTGGCAAAGCTTGTCAGGTTCACAATCTCATTAGCTCGGGAGAAAGGTATGTAAGTTCCTAGCTTGCAAGTTCTATTATCTGATACATTTCCTGCTCTTGAGATAAGCATCTTCCAATCTTGCTGATATATGACAGCAACGTATGAATTATATTCTTTGAATAGATATTTAATGAAGCTACTCCTTGTAAAATAATAACTGTTTATATTTGCATTGCATTCAATATTTAAACAACTGGTTATGAAAAACACTTAAGAGAAAGCTTGCTAGAACCTATTCATACTTCCCTTTTTAAATTTTTCCAGTGACAGGTATTAAAACTTAAATGCTTATATTGTTATGCTGGGGCATATATCTCCTATTTGTGAGGTCAACAGACACAAATCATCAGTCAAATTCAGTCTGGAGTAAGCAGATGCAACTCTTGGGGATGTCTCTAGGTCAAATTCATTTGCAATTTAAATATTAAAGTAACATAAAGGGGGTGCAAGTGGCAAAGTTGTTCAACATGCACCAACTGGCATTCAGTGAGTGAAAATAGAGTACCTCGTGCCCTTAGGGAATGGAAAGAAGGTAGAGGACATAGCAAGAAAAAAAATGCAGAAGGATGCAAGTTTAAACAGTCCTGTTCCATCCCCCCTATGCCCACTTGTACTTATGTCTACAACATCCCCAACAATCTTTGGTTCAAATTTAGCCCTTGGCAACAATGGGAGTTGCTGCACCTAGTTACTCTAGGCTACATTTGACTGAATTTGACCCAGAATCATTGTTGTCTGGTGACCAAGCAAACAGAAGATATATGNGGAGAAAAGGAACAAGAAAAGATAGGAAAAAATCCATGTTATAGAAAGCTCTCTCTTAAAATGTTTTTCATATCCAGTGTAGAGAATGAGAATTAATTCCAGTAGAGTTTAGATGGAACATTCACCTGATCAGTTGCAGGACGGAATCCAAATCATGCTCTTTTACACACTACCACTGACAAAGGGGTTAATTCTGCATCCTCATACACATGCAGACTGATTGACTTCAGTGGGACTTCAGAGGTGTAAGAGCAGAATTTAGCCCAGAGAACTTAGTTATATCCTTAATAGCATTATTTAGACAAAGGGAAAGTACCAAAGAAAATTAAGATTGACATCTTCAGCAACCTTAGATGAACATTATCCCTTTCAGCTAAGCCAGTAGGGTTTGCTACTTCATCATAGCACAGACTGGTAAACCTAACCCACTGCAAATCAAGTCCCATGTTCAATCAGAATATATTCAAATACTGCAATAGAAGAAGGTCAAAAGCTACAGTACATGCCCAAAACTGCATTCCTGGAGGCACTCACACAAGGCTTTAGCAGACAGATATATAAAACAAAGTCTGATTTACAGATACAGTAGGAGAATTCTGATTTTTAGCATTATAGCTACAGGCTGGAGGAGCCCTATCACTAGATGCAACAAGACGACATTTTCATTCTCATTCCACAAACCTTTAGAAGAGACTAAAACAGTAAACATAGACTTTATAAATCTTTACTCCTCCAATCAAATTACTGCCAAGTATCCACTAAAAATAAGTCACTTTACTAAAGTTGCATTCATGAAATATCATCTCTTTATGATCTCATAAGATGACCAATTGCTCCACACAGGTACAGCTACAAGTGAGTTACATTGTTTACCTCTAAAGTAATAAAACAAACTCTAAAATGTGCCATTGTCAGTGCAGTATTTTTTACTCTATACGTTTATATTTTCATGTTTATACCATTGAAAAATTGTTATCAAATTGGTTTCTTCAAATAAGATTTGTTCTGTGAAACAGTCCGGTCTCTCTTTTATATGCTATCCAGTTTCATTTGAATGCTTTTTTTAAAATCAGAGCTGAGCAAATAATGGATTTTTTCATTTTCTGGCAATTCTGGAAAAAAACTTGGTGGGGGGAGGTGGAAATGGAAATGGGAAAAAATTTTTGACAAAAACAATTTGGTGAAATCAATACAAGTTTGTGCAAAACATTTTCAGACAGCTCTAGTTTTTATTCCTCCCACATTTAAAGTTTCTCTCTTACTTCTAGAAAAGAAAAATCTGACTTGGGTTTTAAACTAGGACTTGGTTTCATATCATTAGCAGCTAATCTTGCAGTCATTATGAAAGCAAGATACAAATTGGCCTTTTTCCAGCATGAGAATTGTGGGCTTGGGCCTATAATTTGGGATTTTAGCCGCTCAAAATAATATTTAGCTGTGGCTAAAAGATGAATTATACATTAAAACAGTGTTTCCCAAACTTGGGACGCCGCTTGTTTAGGGAAAGCCCCTGGCGGGCCGGGACGGTTTGTTTACCTGCCGCATCCGCAGGTCTGGCCGATCGTGGATCCCACTGGCTGCAGTTCGCTGCTCCAGGCCAATGGGGGCTGCGGGAAGTGGCGGCCAGTACGTCCCTCGGCCCGTGCCGCCAGCGCCGGCTCCAGGGTTTTTGCTGCCCCAGGCAGCAAAAAAAAAAAAAAAAAAAAAAAAGCCGCGATCGCGATCTGCGGCGGCAATTCGGCGGGAGGTCCTTCGCTCCGAGCGGGAGTGAGGGCCCCTCCGCCGAATTGCCGCCGAATAGCTGGACGTGCCGCCCCTCTCCCGAGTGGCCGCCCCAAGCACCTGCTTGTTCAGCTGGTGCCTGGAGCCGGCCCTGCGTGCCTCTTCCAGCAGCTCCCATTGGCCTGGAGCAGCGAACCGTGGCCAGTGGGAGCCGCGATTGGCCTGACCTGACAGGGCAGGTAAACAAACCGGCCCGACCCTGCACAAGCGGCATCCCAAGTTTGGGAAACACTGCATTAAAACAAAATACTTCCTACTTAAAAAGAAAAAAGAAAACAAACAAGTGAAAATGCCAACCAACCCCGTTTCTGTGAACATTAAACTCTGCTAAACTTACATGTCAACCACTAATTACTCATATAGCAATTTAAATAGTACTAGTGTCAATGTCTACTGCTGCACTTGACACTAAATGTGTTTCTCTTTATATAGTTAATAGTATTAATTTACAAAGATTGCTCAAAGTTAGGTGATGGTATTCTTCAGAAGTTGTAACTTCATATTGGTTAAAAAAATTAACACTTAAAACTTAAAAAGAACGAGGAGTACTTGTGGCACCTTAGAGACTAACAAATTTATTTGGGCATAAGCTTAAAACTTACTATCTGCTAGAATGCAGTTCAATTAGACTATCCGGAGTGTTGAATATAGTAGGCACATTCCCTGCTCTGCTTCCTCTAAACATTCTGATCCAGTGCCTTTATATTCAAGGATTTTGTCATCTATGCTTCATGCCCTTATGAATGCATCCATGCTGTTAGATCAACTCAGATGAAGTCCTTTCAATTTCTCAATAAGTGATTCCTATCGCTCCATATTTTTGGCACTTGATTGCCATTATGCTCATCTTTGAGAATTTCTACTTTGTTCACACTCATTCTCCCTTGTTCTATACTCTTTCCTAATAATATGTACCAAAAAAAAACAAAAAACCCTCACAAACCACCTTCTCCCCAAAATGTCACCAGATTAAATATTCCGTCACATCTACTCACTGTATTACTGGTACATCTTCAGCCTTCTAAGCCAAGTCATACAGAACTGCTCATATCACAGAGGAATTAGGTACTCTCACTTCAGCACAGAAATCTAAATCACCTTACCTATAAAGTGCCTTGCTGTTGAAAGCGGTCTCTTTCAAAAACCATCAAGCTTTCCACCTGTAATCATTCTGGCCACTGGAGCTCCAGTAAACTATGTGTAAGGCCTAGTTTGAGAATTTACACATCATGAGATTTTTTTTAAAGTAATAAATGTTTTGGTTAATTAGCTTTTGGATTTCAGCCTTTAGAGTTCATGGCTACGGGGGGGGGGGGGGGGGGGGGGGAGCTAGAAAACATGAAGACTAGAAACTTGTTTTAAAAAATGAAGACTGAAGTTTACTTGTAATCCCATGACTCCAGGAGATAGGGCTTTTTTTAAAAAAAGCCACAAAATACTGTTATGCATAATAAGATGAATTTTCCATAGCTAATACCTATGATTATTTTGACATGGTTTCCTTTGGATTACTCCTCAAAACAGTAGAAAAGTGAGTGGTGCAGTGTCTGAATACTGACCACAGTACACAATGCAATAACAAAAATGGTAAAGCACTGTACTATCTACTTCGATGCCTTCTGTGTCCGCCACTTCTTCCACAATATGGAAGCTGTACAGTGAGATTCCAGAATGAAGAGAATTCTTGGAGAAACCACAATGCAGGATACAATGTAGTGCTTGTCTTGGACTTCATAGACTGCAGATTTCTACAGACTGTGTGATTAAGATATACTATAAGAAAGGATTTGATACGAGGGTGCACCTGTCTCTCTTTTTTGTCTTTGCCTTGTACCAATTTACATTTGTCTTCCCTACAGTAGCCATTTTTCCTATATTAGCTGTTAAGAACAGTTATGTTTCAGAATGCACTCACGGAGAGCTCTGTGCAGGTATGCAGCCATAGTACATACTTCAACATTTTAACCATTCATCTATTTTATGGGTTCCCATCTTTTAAACAATTCTTGGTTTCAGCAATTGTTTTCTCATTTATACTTTGACATAGAATCATAGGACTGGAAGGGACCTCGAGAGATCATCTAGTCCAGTCCCCTGCACTCAAGGCAGGACTAAATATTTTCAACAGAATCAAAGAGAAAGAGGGAAAACAGCTTTATTCTATATATGCCTAAACAACAGCAACAGACACAAACATTCCAGGAAAAATACATTGATTTTTTTGTGCAAGTGTTCCTTTGTTTCAAGTTGGTTCCAATTTAAACATGTGTATTCAAAATAAATTTTAAAAGCTAGAGACTGAAGAAAGAACAAGTGAGACAAACAGTCATTCCACTGTGGTGGTTATTGTTCTAATAGTTCTGCTGAACATAGTATTTATTATACCAATTTCACTCTTTTGGTGTGACTGTTTACTGTGCAGAGTTAACCTAATGACATATTAGAAACTATATCCCAGAATTACCTCTGTTTAGTGAAGAAGCACAGTACAGTTGTTACAGTAGGAAACTGATAATCAGAAGTTCTGGCTTTTATTCCTCACTCCATTTAATAGCTCACTGTATGACCTCAGCTTAGTCTGTGAACCTCTCTGTGCTATAGGTTCCCCATTTGTAAAATTGTGGCTACTAACAGTTATTTTACAGGAACGTTTTTAGAGTTGATTCGTTTATATCGATAAAATGCTTTAAAATTGATTGACCCGTTCTACAGAATGCAAAGTCCTAACTATCATTAATTTACATGTAAAATTCAATAACTACAACCATCTTTTATAAGACATAACTTTCTCTCATGAAAATCTATACCCGAGTCTCTTAACAAAAACCCTATTGGGCCCATCCCTTGAAGAAATTTATCTGCTTTTTATGGAATACCTAAAAAGCCAGATTCAGAAATGGATGGTGATCGTGGGTATAATGCTGCTAAATTCACATGTGTAAAGTGGATGTAACATCATTGACTACTAAAATCCATAGAGCTGCAATCATTTTATACCACATCTGAATTTGGCTCCCTACCTCTTGGATCACATGAATGACAATTTGTAGAACATACCACGTGCTATGACTTGCTTAAAAAGAGTTTCCGATCAGGGTTTGAATACCAGCGCTACAATTGAATCTAGCAGGCCTACAGATACTTTTTTCAACTATCAGAACTCCATACAACTATCATACAACTTGGTATTCAAATGAAAATCATACCAAATGCAAAACTCACTGATATCAATAGGCGCTGAATGTGGCCCTAAATAGCTCATATATGAATATTGTTTTAAAACAGGGGTTTGGGACCCCTCAGGGGGTCGCAAGGTTATTACATGGGGGGGAGGGGGTCACAAGCTGTCAACCTCCACCCCAAACCTCACTTTGCCTCCAGCATTTATAATGGTGTTAAATATATAAAAAAGTGTTTTTAATTTATAAGGTGGGGTCACACTCAGAGACTTGCTATGTGAAAGGGGTCACCAGTAAAAAAGTTTGAGAGCCACTGTTTTAAAAGCAGCAAAGAATCCTGTGGCACCTTATAGACTAACAGACGTTTTGCAGCATGAGCTTTCGTGGGTGAATACCCACTTCTTCGGATGCAAGTAGTGGAAATCTCCAGGGGCAGGTATATATATGCAAGCAAGAAGCAAGCTAGAGATAACGAGTTTAGTTCAATCAGGGAGGATGAGGCCCTGTTCTAGCAGTAGAGGTGTGAAAACCAAGGGAGGAGAAACTGGTTCTGTAGTTGGCAAGCCATTCACAGTCTTTGTTTAATCCTGAGCTGATGGTGTCAAATTTGCAGATGAACTGAAGCTCAGCAGTTTCTCTTTGGAGTCTGGTCCTGAAGTTTTTTTGCTGCAGGACGGTGACCCTAACATCTGCTATTGTGTGTCCAGGGAGGTTGAAGTGTTCTCCTACAGGTTTTTGTATATTGCCATTCCTAATATCTGATTTGTGTCCATTTATCCTTTTCCTTAGAGACTGTCCAGTTTGGCCTATGTACATAGCAGAGGGGCATTGCTGGCATATGATGGCGTATATTACATTGGTGGATGTGCAGGTGAATGAACCAGTGATGGTGTGGCTGATCTGGTTAGGTCCTGTGATGGTGTCGCTGGTGTAGATATGTGGGCAGAGTTGGCATCGAGGTTTGTTGCATGGATTCGTTCCTGAGTTAGAGTTACTTTGGTGCGGTGTGCAGTTACTGGTGAGAATGTGCTTCAGGTTAGCAGGTTGTCTGTGGGCGAGGACTGGCCTGCCACCCAAGGTTTGTGAAAGTGTGGGATCATTGTCCAGGATGGGTTGTAGATCTCTGGTGATGCGTTGGAGGGGTTTTAGCTGGGGACTGTATGTGATGGCCAGTGGAGTCCTGTTGGTTTCTTTCTTGGGTTTGTCTTGCAGTAGGAGGCTTCTGGGTACACGTCTGGCTCTGTTGATCTGTTTCCTTATTTCCTCGTGCGGGTACTGTAGTTTTGAGAATGCTTGGTGGAGATTTTGTAGGTGTTGGTCTCTGTCTGAGGGGTTAGAGCAGATGCTCTGTTAGTCTATAAGGTGCCACAGGATTCTTTGCTGCTTCTACAGATCCAGACTAACACGGCTACCCCTCTGATACTTGACACTGTTTTAAAACATGTTGTTCACACCTTTATCCCCTAGCAATTTCTATGAATAACTCAGGAAAGTTATTTTTAATTCCAGAAATAAATCTATTTTTCTATACATTTCACATACTGCTTGCACTGAAACAATACCTAAGTGTGGCATTCACAATCTCTTAAGAGTAGCTTGTACAAGTGACTCTAAACCTTACCTATAAAGAAGATACTGGACCAAATTCCACTCTCAATTACATCCATGCAACCCATTGTCTTCAATGGGGTTCTATTTTGTTCTTATCACAGTGATATGTATATATTTGGTGAGACACGAGTTGTGTTGATTTACACATGAAGGGTGTGAGAGCTCAAAGGGATATTCCCACTCAAGGTCACATTGGCTTCAGAGAGGCTTCACTCAGGCTCGTAGGTCTGCACAGGTAAATCTTTTTGCAGGATCAAAGCATGTGTCTCTCCAGTGTGCATTCTGAGATTTGATTAGATTTTAATAATTTAACATCTGAGAGAGTTTTGAAAAATCTCTCTATATTCACCAAGTTGCTATTTCCTTTGGCAAATGTTATCTCTATAAACTGCTGCCAATAACATTATTTTTAATTTACATGGAAATATCTGATAAGCTACCTTAAAATGAAATTAGACTCCCCTCCCACATTTTCCCCACACTGAATCAATAATTTAAGATATATGTTTACAACATACATATTGGATTAAATGAACTAATTGTGCATTATTACCCTATCACGAGTTTAGGTTTTACCATCTGAGAGACCTGAAACAATAAGTTAACTAGTTATAGATGTTGTTTCCTACTGCATGACATGTTTATAGCACTGTTCAGAAGTTATTTTTAGACAATATTTAACCACTTTTAAACTAAATTGGTAAGTATAAATTATTGTGTAAAGCAAAAGCACCATGGTCCTTTAAATGCCATGTACATTTAGGGTGCTGTGTAACAATTTAAGAAATACAGTTGGTTATTTTTAAATGTCTGCCATTTTGTTTGTTAGCAGTGCTTTGGGCAAGGGGGGAAAAATCACTTACATAAAACATTTCCAAAAATTCCAAGTAGAAATTACATCACTAAATCCCTCTTATCTAGAAGAACATTTGTTCCTGTTAATAGACCTAAATTCCAGGAGGTTCCAATACTTCCTTAAGTTCTCTCTCATAATACATTTGTACTCATCCTGATGCGGATACTACTACTGTTTTTTAGGGTGACATCTGTTGTTCAGAGTTTGAATTGAACAACATTCATTAGCTATTATGACACAGTACTTAATCTTGCCATGTGACTGGGGCCAGGCTGTAAACCAGGCTCTTAACAGTATTCCTGTTGTATTCCAAAATTGTAGTTTTGAATGACAAGATAGCAGCTTCAATGTCACTTAGATCTAGTGCCATAACTTTACACAGCAACGAGACATTATGCAAGTAGTGATCTCTCTCTTTACAACACTGGCAGGCCACTTCCTATGCTCATGTATCTAAATATGTGCCCCCAATACAAATATCTGGGATAAAACTTGGTTGAATTTACAATAAAAGACAGGGGACCAAATCCTGCATCCCATACCAAGGGTCATATTGTACCATTCCCCTCGTTGCTACAATTGGTGGAACTGCACTGGTGAAAGTGAAAGGGTGGAAAATATGAAGAAAAATGCTAGTGTAGGCTCAGCCTTATTGGCACATGGCTGACTGAAAGTGATGAGTCTCAAGGAGAGACTGGAATCATAGAATATCAGGGTTGGAAGGGACCTCAGGAGGTCATCTAGTCCAACCCCCTGCTCAAAAGCAGGGCCAATCCCCAACTAAATCATCCCAGCCAGGGCTTTGTCAAGCCTGACCTTAAAAACCTCTAAGAAGGAGATTCCACCACCTCCCTAGGTAACCCATTCCAGTGCTTCACCACCCTCCTAGTGAAAAAGTTTTCCCTAATATCCAACCTAAACCTCCCCCACTGCAACTTCAGACCATTACTCCTTGTTCTGTCATCTGGTACCACTAAGTACAATCTAGATCCATCCTCTTTGGAACCCCCCTTCAGGTAGTTGAAAGCAGCTATCAAATCCCCCCTCATTCTTCTCTTCTGCAGACTAAACAATTTCAGTTCCCTCAGCCTCTCCTCATAAATCATGTGCCCTCCACTGGACTCTTTCCAATTTTTCCATATCCTTCTTGTAGTGTGGGGCCCAAAACTGGACACAGTACTCCAGATGAGGCCTCACCAATGTCGAATAGAGGGGAATGATCACGTCCCTCGATCTGCTGGCAATGCCTCTACTTATACAGCCCAAAATGTCGTTAGCCTTCTTGGCAACAAGGGCACACTGTTGACTCATATCCAGCTTCTCGTCCACTGTAACCCCTACGTTGTTTTCTGCAGAACTGCTGCCTAGCCAGTCGGTCCCTAGTCTGTAGCAGTGCACGGGATTCTTTTGTCCTAAGTGGAAGGAAGATAGCAAAGTTCCTTGGCACACTGGAGAAAGAAGGCCTTTCCAAGAGTCGAGAGCAGGAAGTCACAACTGAGAAAGGAGCTTCAGAGAGGGAGCAAATCCCACTGGGGATCCAGTGGGTGTTCAATACACAGATTGTGGGTAGAATGTGGCCCTTTGTTTTCACTCAAGCAAGACTTCAGCTGAAGTCAACTGGAGTTATTCCTGAGTAAGGAATGCAAGGTTAGGCCAAAAAATTCAGCACTGGTTTGCACCCTTGCAATCCCATTACCATTACTGAGGAAACCCTGTTGAAGAAGATGAAGCTTAAGAGGATTTGGTATTCTAAAGCACATAATTTCAATCCTTAACTTTGTGTCTCTATTGTTCACAAAAACATTACACTAGAGACTTATAGAATAAGGAAAAGATCACAAAAAGCCTAATTGAATTAGCTTAATTATCTGAAAATCTGCATAAAAGACTTAGTTGTGCCAGCTGCTGGTTTTGTTGGCAACAGACATGGCTCTTGTGATGTTAGAGAGACTTCAGAATTCTCTCCCCTTCAGCTGAAAGAACTGGTATGGGTCACAGATGTGACACTTTACACTTCACGGTGTACATGTAGGCCACAAACCTCAGGGCAGAATTCACAGACTGACCTCTCTGGAAGATACATATGGACATGGTGATAATTCACAGTATGTACTGAGAAACCAGTGAGAACAATAAGCCCCTCCAATATTACCAACATAACATATGTTGGCATAAATAAGCATCGAGTACATGTTACACGCATCTGGTTGTAACCAGTTTGATAAACTAAAATGTCAAAATAACAATGAACCATTGGAATTAAAGAAAATGAAAAGGGCAGACTACGTCATCTGACAAAAAGCTAATGTCACAAAGTCATGGAATCATGGATAAATAATAGTTCAGCATCAAATGATCATTTGTTAATGTAGTGCCTCGAGACAAGAGTCAGAGGTTGTTTACTGAAAGAAAAATAAAAAGCTATCTTTTGAATAAACAGTGTTACAGAGTCCTTTGCTTTTGCAGTGAGTTTATCTGGTGCTAAAACCCATCCAGCATCTTTCATCCCTCCAGCAGCTATATTTTCAGATGTCCTTTATATTTTCTCTCTCATAATTTTAGTTTGGGCAAAAGGTGGATATTAAAAAAAAAAACAATTTTAAGTTTATCTTTTTCCTAATGATACCCTTAGCCCTTCTGCAGAGAAAAGGAGATGAAAGTGGTAAGAGTAAATTTGTGCTAAGTTTAGGACAAATGTTGTCTTTTGGGAGTAGCAGGATCCACGGTAGGCGCACCATTCTCCACGTTGACTCAGCTGAAGGCAAACAAAGAGGCATACATAAGACAAGTAAAAAGTTTCATTTTTAATCTTTGTATAGATCTTTAAAATACAATGAATCTTCCAAATAAGAAATACAAGATTAGTTACCTCCTGTACTAGCTGCCTAATAAACATGGCTATATTTAAAAAAGTGATGATCCAACCATCCCTCCAGCACATAAGCAAATGTGCACTTCAGCAGCACTGCCAAACCTTTATGTAGATAATACTGTTTATAGTAGCTGACTGCATGCTGCAGTGTAATTCAATCGCACCATGCTCTTGATATCCATCATTCAGGTTAATAAGGACAGCGGAACACTAACCTTGGAATTCAGTACAAGATTTTCATCAGATAACAAAAACAGGGTGGGGCTCACCAGGCCCCAAGCGACTGGTTTAACACACAGCAGTATCAAACAGGCAACGGATAGAACGCTGGATCATAACACACTAGCATCAATAAGAGTATTGACCATTTTGCACCAAAAAAGTTTCTCCGCATGAGCGATTCAATGTTGGGGTTTTCTTTGTAAGGGCTACAGATCATGTTTTGCAGTCTGAAAAGGCACAGATGTATTTATTATAGCGTTGAAGTTGGGTAGTTTAACAGAGTCTGAGCCGAGCTTCCTCCTGCGCTTGGGCACATAGAGGTAAGAACATTTCTAGGCAATACACAATGGGAGACTTGTTTGAAGTAGGGCACATTTTTTTACTTATGCCTCCATCCTGCAAGTTGCTCTGAATGGGTGAAGCCTGGTGGAGAATATGAGCCAAAGCAGCCCCTTTAATGAGATGGATGTGTATTTTTTTGGGAACAGGGCTTTTCATGCTGCAAGAGGTAGGCTCTTTCTCCAAGGTGAAAGGGAAAAGGAGAAAATTGCCTTTTGCCCTTGGCAAAAAAGAATTGTTGGAAGTTTTGTGTAACATTTTAAGCATCCGCAGAAATCTGTTGTGGTTTGTTGATTTTTGCACAGGAGCTCACCCATGAGAGGCAGCTTGCAGCATCAGAGCCTTTAGAGAAGCAGGATTCCATGAGGGTGCCATTATGCTGCCTCTTTGTAACTATAGCTGGGTGAAACTATTTCCCCTGCTAGTGAAATCAACCTACTTGAGGGTGGCTTCTAAATAAAGATATATTATAATTTTAGTGCTTTGGATTTCTATTTATGATCTTGAAGAACATAACATAATAAATTACTTTTATATCAACTTATTTTGAAAATACTCTAGCATTATAAACGTTACTGGAAATTAGGAAAATTGAGCCACTGTGTCACCCTTGTCTAACAGATAATATTGGCTAAATGGCATTTAGCCATTCTTCATAGCTCAAAGTACAGTAAAATAAAGGTGGTGGTGGGAATAAGCACCTATATAAAAAGGCTAGTTTGTATTACTACCATACATATGTAGCCTTGTTGATTCCCTTCCTGTATTTGATGTGACAGTATGGCCCAAGCTATTAATACTGTTAAAAAAGAAGAGGAAAAAAAACAACAACACCCTCTCACCACAGGAGGTGCTGGCTTAACAACTGTTAGTATTTATTGCCAGTTTGCTTTCCTGACAGGTGACTGAGTTACAGTCCATTCAACAGGTAAGCCAGCTTCAATAAGCTATCTACCTTGAGTGTAAGAAATAAAAAAGGGAGAAAATTAGCAATACAATTAACACAAATTCCTAGAGAGTAATTTCTTCAAAGTGAATATATTACCTTTAATGTCTAAAAAATGTGCTCATCAGTTACAAAATTTGGGAAATTATTCACAATACTAGCCAGGCTGCGGTATATCCTAACCCTATTACAAGAATGAAATATATATGCTGCTAACTAAACATTATGTAAGACGCTGATTATTTACAGATGTTATATTTTCTTTAGATCTAATTGAAGAAAGGCTGCGGTAGCATTTCTTTTGATTTATGTTTGAAACACCAGAATCTTTTAAAGCACAAAAATATTATTGTCAAGGCAACGTTCCCATGAACTGTCTAACATCATGCAAATCACTCTCACGATATTAAATCTAATATCTCAACCAAACTAATGTTTAGCGGATCTGCCCTTTCCTGAAAAGAAAGGACTAGTTCAATGTCCTATAACAGAAATTAAGTTAAAGTTTCATTCTCAGGTCTTTCAACAGCACTTTGAAGGCAACATGAACTTTTTTTTTTTTTTTTTTAAATAACTCCCTCTCTCAAATTAGATAGATGTGGGCAGGATACTAACAGGAGCCATGAGAGCTCGGCACTTCTGAAAAAGTCAGGACATATGCTTTCAATGCACAATACATACACTGAACAAATCAAAAAGTCTGCTATACTAGCCTAAATGTAAAATTTCCCAGTTACAGTTCTCTGTCTTGCAGAGCAAAGGTTAAAAGATTGTACTATATAGGGATACAACCTCTCTTTGATGCAAGTACATGTTTCCTCTTGAAGTCAATGTGGTCTGGATATCACTGATGAAGTTCTAATAGGTGTACAGTAAGTACAGTGTACTATATGTTAATAAAATCTTTACACTCTGATTTTAAGCAGTACTGAAAATTCTAGCAACTCAACTGTGTCCAAAAAATACATGTAACAATCACAAATTTGTTCTGGCTTTTAGAGCAGAGGGCCATCTCTCCGGCATATATGTGAGAAAATAGATGGACAGGAACACCCAGGTGTAACTGTTGTGACATTTCTGGTCATCACTAACAGCTATATACTTCACGTGTCACAGGTCTCCTGTGGCTGGATGTTTGAAGGGGTGTAGACAGGGAACGTGGTCAGTGCAGTTTAGCTGTTTTGTTAAATATTTTCCTTCTATTCAACTCAGAGTTAGCTTATTATTGTGAATTCTGAATGCATTCATGAAAAAAAGTATAAGTGAGGCCCATTGCTCTGGCCTCCATATTTCTGTCAGGTTCTGTAGCTTGGTGGTGTCACTAAACCACTTTGAACAAGATCTATACTTGTTCCCACACAAAGAGCGTTTAGAAATAGAGATTTCATTTATATTACTTCTTTACCTGCAAAACCCTAATCCTGATTCATCAGAGCCAAAACCCCACCTTTAGCAGTCATGAAAGTTATGTCTTTTATTTTTGAATATGATCCAACTTTCAGCCAGAGTAGCAATTCCAAATGAGCACACTGCAAAACCTCAAATAGATTAGATATCACCTTAACCTCACACACAGCAGCTCTGCATAGAACGCCATTTTAACATTCTTGGACAGCCATCTGGTTCACATACTCTAGCATGATGAACATTCTGTACTGGTCTTCTTGCATGCCTGCACGCATGGCTTTTATTACAATGGAATTGTGCCCAGGCAGAAGGTGGTATGACAGTTTCAGGAGACCAGCCAACGGTACAGTATGAAGACTAGCATACAGAATGCAGAAAGCTACACCTAATCTGCAAGACCTCCCATGCCAAATCAGGGACACATTTCATTACATGGAGTCACATTTGTTGACTTTGTTAGTATTTACACTGTTGGCATACACATTCATCTGGCACCTGTTTTCTTAATGTGCTTGACCACTCGGAATGCTTCAGGCAGACGGTGATTGGAGGGCTGCTCTTTGCTACTGTCCTGAATAACTGGTGGGTTTACAGTTTCTCCCTCAATAAGAATTTGGCACGCTCTAAATTCATTGTTAATGCCCAAGAAGGCTAAATATATTTTAAGATGCAACTGGGAAACCAAGTATTATTTTAATTTGCTTCTGAATTTTCTTCCAGAATATTTACTTCTCTAACACTGCTCAATGTTAATTCCTGTCCAGTAATTGCTCTTTCCTTAAGAGCAGAACTCTCATTCCTCCATGAAAGCTCAAGAGAAGTGAAGTGACTTTGCACAGTGAATACCTAAGCAGATTTGGGTGGGACAGAACCCTTGCTCCCAGCCCAGAGGCAAACCATACCTCCCTTTCAAGTCAAGCCTCAAGGGTGAAATAGTGGTTCACTCACTTTCACCAAGCCAATGGAACTGCATAGTTTATTGATAGACGTTAAGAACAAATCAATCTTTAGAGACTCCCCATTCTTTCTATAGCCTACATTCAAATATGGCGTAGCCTAGGATTTAGTTCTTTTTGTTGCTGCTGCTGCTAATGACTGCAATTACTTACTCTGCTACAGAAATAATAGAATCATTTCAATAACTTTAATGAAAATTTGGACAACAGCAATGGAGTGCAGCCTCTTTTACAGCACAGAAGTTGTTTACCACTTTAATTATGTTTACCACTTTTTAAAATGATTTCTCTAAATGAACCATTCTAGCAATGCACCTAAATATGTGCTAGAAACCATGACGATACCTTATATGTCATATGCCTAGTAAAGAAATCCCAGTCCTATGAAAACCACATCTGGTTTCAGAGATATTAAAGCACAAAGGCTGGTTTTGTTAAGCAGCACAATTTCCACATACAGGAGACTGTTCTCCATGTATTCAACAAATGTGACATCAGGTACACTTAAATTCAAAACATAGCTATGCATAACAAGGCAATCCTAATCAAATGGTTTTGCATAAAGTTCTTTCAGACATTACCAACCATATTCCAAATGTTCATTAAGTGCTAACAACTAAGTCCTTATTAATGCTGTTTGAACAACAGACATCCTTATGGTGAAACTTGCAAATTAGAAGGACTAACTTCATAGCTGTCTAGATCAACAAATCTACCAATCAGTTGAAGTTGAGGTCCAGATGTATCAGGTTTATAGTTTTGATAGGCTAGATTTCCATTAATCAATCTATGAATTGACAAAGGATTCTAAAAGTTCTATTAATTTGAAGGTTGGGAGGAAAAGAGTGCCTATAGCAATGCACATATGGACTGTACCCAGCCACTGGCAGATAGGATAAGAAGTAAACTTCCTGTGTAACTTCAAGCAGGTAAGGCTGGGGGATGACTTTTGAAACCCATATAGTGCACAAGAGTTAAACCAGGGAGCTCTATAGAAAAATAGATCCATGCTAAGAAGAAGAGATGAGCCAAAACTCCACATCGATTCATAGAGTTTAAGACCAGAAGAGAACATTAGATCATCCAGTGTGACCTCCTGTATATCACAGGGCATTACGTTCCATATAGTTACCCATGTATTGAGCCCCAAAACTTATGTTTGGCTAAAACATATCTTCCAGAAAGGCATCCAGTCTTGATCTGATGACATCAAGAGATGGAGAATCCACCACTTCCCTCAGCAGTTTGTCCCATAGTTAATCACAAATGGTTTAAAAAAAAAAAAAAAAAGTCTGTTTTCTCATTTGAATTTGGCTGGCTTCCGTTTCCAGCCACTGTTTCTTGTTATGTCAGTCTCCACTAGATTCAAGAGCCCTTTAGTGCCCAGTAATTTCACCTGTTAAGGGACTTGCACAATATAACCAAGTCACCTCAATCTTCTTTTTTTGATAAGCTAAGTAGACTGAGCTCTCACTGTTAGGCATTTTCTCCAGTCCTTGCATCATTTTTAAAGATTCTTTTTTGCAACCTCTTCAATTTTTCAATATGCCTTTTAAAATGTGGACACCAGAATTGGATGTAGTATTCCAGTAACAGTCTCCCCAATACCGTATGCAGAGGTAAAATCACCTCACTACTCCTACTTGCTACTCATCTGTTCATACATGCAAGAATCACATTAGCCCCTTTTGCCACAGAACCACACTCAAAGCTCATGAGTTGCTTGTTCACAATGATTCCTAAATTATTTTCAGAGTCACAGCTTTCCAGGATACCGTCCCCCATTCTACAGGTATGGCCTGCATTTCTTGTTCCTAGATATATAACTTTGCATGTGCTTGTATTAAGACACATTTTGTTCAAATGGGCCCAACTTATCCAAGCAGTCAAGAATATTCCTTAAGACTTTCTGTCCTCCTCAGTATTTACCATTCTGCCAATTTTTAGGTCATCCGCATATTTTAAGCAGCAGTGATTTATATTTACTTCCAGATCATTGATGAAAATGTTGAATAGCATCAGGCCTAGTACCAATAGGAACACCCCCATTCAATGCTGATTCCCCACTGATCACTACTTTTTGAGATCTGATAGTTAGCCAGTTCTTAATCCATCTATCGTGCGATTTATTGGTATTGTACAATGCTACATTTTTAATCGGAATGTACTAAATCAAATATTTGCCTTACCAAAGTCTATGTATATTATATTTACACAGTTATCTCAAAGAGTCAAACAGACCTAATTTCATAAGACCCATCTTCCATAATACCATGCTGATTGGCATTAATTATATATCTTTTAATTCTTTATCAGTTGAATCCCATACCAGCTTCTCCAATATTATGCCCAAGAATGATGTCAGTCTAACTTGCCTATATTTATCATCCTGCTTGCCCTTTTGAATACTGACACAACATTAGCACTCTTCCAGTCTTCTGGAATTTTCCTGTTGCAATATTTATTAAACATTAATATTGGTGGGCTAGACGTCACTGAGTCAACTCTATTAGGACTCTTGGATGCAAGTTACATGGGCCTGCTGATTTAAAAATATTTACCTCTGGTAGATGCTGTGTGAACAACAGATTTTTCAGTTCACTAGCCAAATGAAAAAGAAAATTGTTTTGGGCCAACCCAAAATGAGAGATTTTCAGTAAACTAAGAAATAAATTTAAAAATTCCTTTCAGTCAAATGAAATGTCTTGTTTGCATTTTAACTTTTTTTAAAATAAACCAAGTAAAATTTGAGATGAAAGCTGTTCCAAAACAAAAATGTGTGGTTATGTTTTTAACTGAAACAAGTTGGTGAATTTGACACAAATTCACGCAGTGTTTCAGTCAGTCAATCTGAATCTGTGTTTTTTAGCAAAAGAGACCAAACACCCCCCCCCCCCAATAGTTGTGGCCAAAAAACCAGCACCAAGCTCTGAACAATTTTAAGCTTCCAATGTTGGGGTGGGTTTTTTTGCTTGTTTGTTTACATGTGTGATCAGATTTTCTTATGAGTGAGAGATGCTCAGTTCCCTTTGAAAGTCAAAGGAGTTAGACTGCCAGCTCCCATTAGGTCCCTTTGAAAATTCCATCTCTGATGAAAGCTATGAAAAAAATCTAAAAAATGATAAAGTTCTAATTCCTCCTGATTACTATTTAAAACTGTGTGGTCCACAAACTGTCTAAACCCTCAAACAATGGTAGAATTATTAAAGATACAATACAATTTATAATCTAAAAACCTGCTTTCTGAATTCCATGACTTCTGTAAACATCCAAATTATTTTGATTACACTCAGACACAAGAGCAAAGATCTATTTTAAACCCTATCTATCCATTTTGAGGTTTTTTTGCTCAGATTATAGTACAACATACTTAACATTTCTGTTGTCACCTAAATTGGTCTGGAGACAGGCTTTCAAGGAAAATAGAGAGGGGAAGAGTCAACAAGGAAGTGTATATATGAATACATCTTGTCATTTTGTGTTACTCAAGTTATAATTAACTATACAGAGGAAACAATGTAGAAAGAAATAATAATAAAAAAAAACCCTCCAGTACTTACTAAGCAATAAGTTATGTTGTTAAGTGATCAACTGAAGTTAGTAACAGTAATTTTCCTAAAGCAATCTCTGGAGAATCACAACCTCCCACACCCAGAAAAAATATTTTATGTACGTTTTCAAGCTTTTTGTTTCCAATTAATATCCACTCCCATGCATAAAAACATGCTAATAGCTTATCCTTTTAAAGTTGTTAAGAGTTTTTTGTGTGGTAATTACCTTCCATTCTACATCTACTAAAAATATAAGTTATCTACGTTTAGAATTGAGTTGATTCACTGTTGCAGCTGTAGGTTGAAGTGCCACTAACTTGACTAGAAACCAACGTGGAAGGAGTTTGCTGGATAATTTTTCTTTCCAGCTTTTCCATTCTGCAATGATGCAACTTCTCAATAAAGAAAGTTTGTTATCAGAGCCACAAGTAGTTCTGGAAAAAATTGGGTGTGGAAGGATCTCTGTAGCAACATCCACCTAAATGCACTGCTTCTTCTCAACGACTCCTAATTTCTGGAATACTGCACAGTAAAGTCAAAGTACAAAGTAGACCCTTTCATCTGTAACTTTAAGAAGAACACTGTACAGTGGATGCAGTTTTAAGAAACACACTTTAAGGAGCATTGATTCCAAGCAAATATTTTGTATTACCACAATTTCAAAGAAGAATTGAATTTACAATATTGCAAGAGTCTCTCTACACTGGGATAATGAAAACCATGCACCCATAGCCTGGGGGGGGGAGAGGGGGGAGAGAAGGGAGTTTATTCTACATTCTGCCAACCCAGAACTTTGTCACCTAAATTATTTATCAATAGGCCAGAAGCTTCCCAAAAGTCACCTGGAAGCAGATTTTTTACTGAGGTAGCTATACTACAAATTAGACTGGAAAAAAACTTCTCACTCTCTTAGGGATCATTATCCTCTCACCTTTTTATTTTGCCAGACTAGCTTATACTTTTTCAAAGATAAAATAATTAAGTATCCCTGTATTTCTCTGTCTATTTACATTGTAAATGTGTAAATTCTGAATGGTCTATAAATACCTTCACTACCCAAGATTTGGTTCCTTTCCAAGACTAAACAGAGGGAGTCCAGGCACCTGAAACTTTAGCATATGTGGAAGCATTACCGCTGCTTCCATTTACAGCTTTAATAGCCTGCCCTAGTACACAAATGGAACCACAACTTTGTGTGATTGCCTGAGTCCAAGATCTTTTATATTCTATAAGAAGGATAAGTACTTACTAAGAACTTCACTCAAACCACTTATTCCAAATGCACAGTTTTTCTAAGTTTGTGGATAAGTCCCTCTACACTTCATTAACCAACCTAAACTTTTTTAAAAAATTATTCCTATAGCTTTAAATTTTAAATGCCACTCTCCGCTAACTGCATTAATATTGCAGTAAGTGAATACAATAATCAGCCTTGTCTTTACATGCCTGCTCATAAATTTTCTATCTTGTCAGCATAGCATCTTTCTGAAAGTACAAACTGCTCAACATACTGTATATTAACATTCAGTTCTTGACAGGGTAATAAGTGTGTCTGGTCAAATTAAAGAAGTGCCCATTTCATTTAAATACAATACAACTATTTTCACAGGTGGGTTAATTGTAATCACTTTGCCTTGTGTGTGAACTTAGCATTTCCACAGGGTACTCTATGTAGCCGTGTACACATACATTCAGCGTTTTGTTTTTTTCTTTTCTTTTCCAGACCTTCTTCCTGCAACAGAGAAACTTTTCCAAACACATCACCAACTTCAGTGGAATTCTTGACCTCCATGGAAGAAAACAAGACAATGGCCCACGCTCAAGCGCTTTGTATTTAACACACTCACACGCCCCATCAGTAAATAAACAAGCGGTTCCTACCAGATCTGCTCCTGATGATATCAGTGAATTCGTCCGCTGCAGACTCTTCGCTGGGGTTCTCAGGACGTCCTGCTTCAGCCATAGCAAACAAACCCTCAGCCACACACAGAGTCTCTCTCAGATCTGGCTCCGCACCCGGAGGCGCCTTTTAATCCAGAAGAAACACAAAGTTTAAAAGGAGGAGTTGTGTGTGTGTGGTTCTGGAAGCGGGGCAGGGAGTCAACCTGGCTCCCCCAGCCACAGCGAGGAGCAAAGGAAAGGGGAACAAACAGACAATAAACCAAGGCAAAGATCACACTGGAGGAGAGCTGTCAAACTCTCCTCCCCGGACAGCAGAGAACAGGTGCTGAGCCATGCGCGTCTGCCTTAAAATAGAGCCAGCGGCTCCAGCAAGGTGAAAGAGGAGGAGGTCTGATACTCGATAAATCAGCAGCCAACTTGGGAGACTCCAGAGACTCCCTTTCCGCCCCGCGCGCGATCAATGCAAACAGCAGCAATTAGAGAGCAAATTGCTAAAAGAAGCAAACAGGAGCATGAATGATTTAGCAGCCCCCACTTAAAAGCGTTCACTTTAATGCAGAGAGGGATTAAAAAAGCACGCCCCCCCCCCTCCCCAGTAACCCAGTTTAGCTCCATCAGAACAAACTCCTCATGCAAACAGCCTGGCTCTATACCTGAGGCTATGATCGGTGGAGGCAGGGGAAACTATTATACTGCCTTAATCTATGCAAGAGATACATCAAGCTGGCATCTCTCTTCTCCAGCTCACCCTTCACAGGCGAACTTGGCTAGGGGTCCCAGGATGTACCAGGGTTTTTATTCTTCTTTCTTTGGGAGCAAAAATGCAGCAGTGGGAGAGCCTCCTTACAACCTTTAGCCCCGTGGCTAGGACACACCCCTGGAATATGTGAAACCCAAATTCAAGTCTCCCCCTCCAGGGCCGGATTAACTTTTTGTGGGCCCAGCACCAAACATATTTGTGGGCCACCATTGGGGAAACAGGGCATGTGATGGGGGGCGGTCTGCAGAGCGAGGGGCCGGTTGGGGACAATGAGGCGCAGCGCAGCGTGAGTGGCCCCACTCAGCCCAGCACAAGGGCACTGTTTACAAACCCACAACTGCTAGACGCACACTGGCCTGCCCAGCCCTGCGCTGCCAGTGTGCCCCTTCTACACTACCCCCCTGCCCAGTGCCCTGCCCTTATGCCAGTGCCCCTCACCCAGAGACTTCCCCCACAGATCCCTATGCCCAGCACCCCCTTCACAGTCCCACCACCACAGCTGTACAGTGCGCCATACTCCGGAGGGAATTCTGCATCAAATTCTGTGCACAATATTTTAAAATTCTGCAATGGTTATTTTTTACAATAAATAAAGGTGGAAGCGCCACCATGGCAGTGGGGAGCACAGGCCACTGGCTGCATGGAGGTAGCAGAATACCCTGCAGCCTCCCCTGCCCCCCTGGGACACGGACTTGGCAGTGAGGCTGAACCTGACCCTGACACAGCACAAGGGCCATAAAAACACGCTGGGGTGCCTGCCCCTATTGCACCAGGCACACGAGATGTGAGCAGGGAGGCTCAGCCTGGCAGCAGGATCCAAGTTCAGGGGGACTTAGTGGGGGGGGGATCCAGATGGGGGTAAGAGGGTTCTGTGTGGCGCAGTCTGCATGCAGGCAGCTCAGTGGGGGATCTGTATGCACAGAGAGGTTCCAGGTACACGGGCAATGGGAGTCTGCAGCGGGGACCAAGTGAAAGTGGTTGGAGCTCAGCAGGGTGCGGGGGGGGGAGGGTCTGGGTGTAGGGGGGTGGTTCATTTGGGTGGGGGTCCAGGTGTCGGTGGTTGGGGCTCAGTGGGGAGGGTGTCTGGGGGGGGCTCATCGGGGTGGTACAGATGCAGGGGAGGTGAGGCTTGTCAGGGTGAGGGTTTGATGGGCCAGCTTAACAGGGGAGCCCCAGCTGCTGCCAAGGGGATCCACATGCTGAGACCCCGCTTCCCCTATCTCCTTCTCTTCCCCATCCCATGCCCCTTCCTTCCCCCTACCCCCGCTTCCCCCTGCCCCTGCTTCCCCCATCCCATGACCCTTCCCCACCACTCCATCTACTCCCCAGGCTTGGGGGGCAGGGGGAAACCACCCCCAAGCACAATCCAGCAGAGCGGGCTGGGGCTGGGTTGCTCCACTTCCTGCCGCCCGGTGATTGCAGGGCAGGCCCGACCCCACACTCACAGGGTGGTGGGAAGTGGAGCGACCCGGCCCCAGCCCGCTTCGCTCTGCTCCCCTGGCTCCCAGCCTTGGGACTGGGGGCAGGGGGGAACCACCCCCCAGCACTCACCGGCGGAATGGGCCAGGGCTCCACTTCCCGCTGCCCAGTGAGTGCAGGGTGCGCCTGACCCCTGCTGCAGTCCCCCAGGATGTTGCTCAGGGGAAGGGGTGGAGTGGGGGCATGGCTGGGGCAGAGCAGGGGTGGGAAGAGGCAGGCGGGGGGCAGAGCAGGGATGGGGGGCTTTGGGGAAGATGCGCGGCGGGGACGGAGCAGGGACAGGGGAAGCTTTCCTGGCCAGCTCGGCTGGCTAGGGCCCCTTCTGACTCTGGGCCCGGTGCCATGGCGCCACTGGTGCCATGGTAAACCCAGTATTGTCCCCCTCTCCCTGATGTGCAGAAGGGATTTGAAGTTAGGTTGCTCACCTCTCAGGTGACTGACCTAACCACTGGATGTCCGGATATTCTTTTGTGGGTGGGTCTCAATCTCTCCTGTGGGAGCTGTTCCACTATGTATCAATAATTAAATATGCATTATTCCAGAGAGAGAGAGAGAGAGGGGCTATAGGCCAGTGACTTGGGCACTCACACCTATTCCCAGACCACTTGGCATGTACTTGCTAAGGGCACAATCCTGAGGGGTTTTAATACCTCTCAGGATGAGACCTTATACAACCAGGATTTTTCCCCCACACCTCAGGTGGGCAAAGCAAATATTTCATACCACAAAACCATCTGGAACAGGTTCTCCCTTGAAAGCCAGGTGAAAATGTCTTGTGTTGCCACAACACTATGTACAATGCAGGCACTGGCTCCCCCTTTTCTTATAAACTCAGAGCTACTGTCCATTTATGCATTTATTTGTTTCACTGTAAATGTATGTGCAGTTTTGGGACTCTCGGCAAGTTGGAAATACACCTCTACCCCGATATAACGCTGTCATTGGGAGCCAAAAAATCTTACCACGTTATAGGTGAAACCGCGTTATAGCGAACTTGCTTTTATCCGCCGGAGTGCGCAGCCTCCTGCCCCATAGCGCTGCTTTAACGTGTTATATCCGAATTAGTGTTATATCGGGTCACATTATATCGGGGTAGAGGTGTATGTATCTGTAGATGGAAAAACGTATACACTCCCCACTTACAGTAACTAAATGGACTTCAAAGTCTGATTCCACTCTAAACACTGACTAAAATTGTCTCTAGGAGTTTCTTATTTTGTCTCAATAAATGCCTGTCACGTTTTGTTCCACTTCAAATTAGAAAGATTTTTTGTTTAATTCACAACTCTGCAAATATAACCCAGTAAATAAAAGTCAAGCTATGTTTTCTCCTTTTAATCCATTATCACAAAGCATAAAGATCCTACATACAAAAGTATACTCAGTTAGACCTGTGCATGTAGGACAAAGTAGGGACAAAAGGGTTGCACACATTACCGATAGCACAGTCTGGGAGATAATCTGATTACAGAGCCCAACCAAGAGAGGAGAAAGGGAGCTGAAGGCACTTCAGCAAGATTTCCAAATCAAAGTATTTTAATTTTTGACCAAAATATTTTAAGTTTTCATCAAGGAGTCAAAAATTTCAGCAGCAAATTTCAACATTTTTTCTCAAATTTTCTACAGGAGAAAAAAAAATCTGACTAGCTGTAGTAGAACTGCACAACCCTCAAGTTAAAGCAACCTTCTCCCCTTTCTATCCTGGATTCACAAGTCCTTCCCCTCAGTTACAAGGCTTCATCCCTTCATGCATGGGTACCAGGCTGTCCTTATCCAGTCATAGAGTCATAGACTTTAAGGTCAGAAGGGACCAATATGATCGTCTAGTCTGACCTCCTGCACAATGCAGGCCGCAGAATCTCACCCACCCATTCCCACAACAAACCCCTAACCTATGTCTGAGCCACTGAAGTCCTCAAATCATGGTTTAAAGATTTCAAGGTGCAGAGAATCCTCCAGCAAGTGACCCGTGCCCCACACTGCAGAGGCAGGCGAAAAACCTGCAGGGCCTCTGCCAATCTGCCCTGTAGGAAAATTACTTCCCGACCCCAAATATGGTGATCAGCTAAACCCTGAGCATGTGGGCAAGACTCACCAGCCAGACACCCAGGAAATAATTCTCTGTAGTAACTCAGGTCCCACCTCATCTTACATCTCATCACAGGCCATTGGGCATATTTACCGCTAATAGTCAAAGATCAATTAATTGCCAAAATTAGGCTATTCCATCATACCATCCCCTCCATAAACGTATCAAGCTTAGTCTTGAAGCCAGATATGTCTTTTGCCCCCATTGCTCCCCTTGGAAGGCTGTTCCAGAACTTCACTCCTCTGATGGTTAGAAACCTTCGTCTAGGCCTCTTCATACTGACAGCCACAACCTGCCTTTTATCATCGGCTTTCATCTTCCTAGAATGCCTTCCTATTGCCTGCAGTTATATAATCTGTGAAGAATGCCAGTACAGGGGACCTGTACAACTTTTAAGGGCCCAGCTCCACCACACCTACACTCTGCTTTTAGACACCACTGATCCACACACACACACACATCCTGGTGGTGCTTAGCCCTGTAGGCACCTACTGCCTAAATTTTTGCTGTAAAAATTCCCTAGGTCCTTAAAAATGTTCTACTCTTGCCACATACACTGCTTCCTCCCTTCAGACGTCTGCACATCTATATCATGCCTATGCCCCAGATGAATCCTCAAATCAGGTGAAGATATGCAAGGCAACACCTATCTCAGCTGTGAAGCCTGATAGGTATGCTCTGAGTTTGCCTAACCTAACACCATACAAAACAGCTGGGGGGGAGGGGAAAGAGAAAGAGGACAACTGCCTTATAACCTTTAACCCACTGGTTTTGGCACCCACCTAGAATGTAGGAGGCACCAGTTCAATCCCCACCTACTTTAGAAGGGGAAGGGATTTGAACCAGGGTCTCCCATTACACAGATGGGTATTCTAACAACTGGACTATAGAATCATTCTCACTTTCTTTATGGCCCAATTAATATTTAATAAAAAGGAGAACAGCTTCAACAAGAGAGACCTACATCAGGCCATCCCTAAATCAAGTGAATAGGGTGCTCACCTGAGAGGTAGGAAATTTCTGTTTAAATATCTTTGCCTTAGCAGGTGAGGGGGAAAATCAAACTGGGGTCTCCCACATCCTGTCTGTTTACCCGAACCATTGGGTTAATGGTTATAAGGGAGGCTAGTGCAGCCTCTTTCACCACCAGCTGTTTTTTGTGGTGTTAGGCAGGAGCATGAACTCTTCTTGCAAGAACAATTTAGGTGCCAGGAGAAGCATAACTCCACAAGAAGGGTGGGGCATAGGTAGCGGAGGGGATATATGTTTCCATCTGAAATGTGTTCAGATAAAGGGCCTGAATCTCCTCTTGCTTATGCCAGTGTAAATGGGAAGTAAATTATTCCACTGAGCAGTAAAAAACGATGTAAGTGAGAAGAGAATCAGGCCAGAGAGATGATGAAGTGAGTAGATATAGGAAGGAAATTCCAGGCAACAGGTGCAGTTCTATATTCCAGAAGCACGAATGAATGGTGCTGTTCAGACACTCAGGAAAACCACATTAAGACAGTGAGCCAGATTTCACCTGGATAAAATCAGGTGGAGCTGAATTACATCAGGGTAGCTCCAGATTTTATTTTTTGATAGTAAGCTCTTATAAGATGAAGTAGGTGGGAGTTTTTACACAGTGCAGTATTCTCATAAGTATTGTTGAACTTTATTTGTGGTCATCAGTTTAATTTTTTAAGTGGTGACTAGACTAGGAATACAGTAGTGCCAACCACTAAAGCTATAAATAAATAAAATCATGAGTCAGACTCCCAAAAATCATGAGATCGTCCCCATGTGATGAGATTTTTCCAAAGAAGATTGTGTTTTTTGGTCTGTCTTCTTATTTTTGAACTCCTCCTGCCTACCTCCAGTGTGCAACAATTACATTACTATACATTTGTGAGTTGGCAGCATTGTGATTTTGGCTTCTGGCACAGGAGCGCTTGCTGGAAGACCCAGCTGAGTTCAAATTACAAAGACTTATATAAAGTGGTGCCTGATGGTGCAGAGAGCCTGAAGCTCATCCTCGAACCCCAAAACTCCTACTAATGCATACTGTGCTCCCCACCCCCAAGTCCCACATCTGTTTTTCCCCTAGCTAAAATGTGTGCATGTGTATAAGAGATTGCAGGATGGGGGCTTTAGATTCTCAAAGAAAGAATTCAAAGAGAGAACTCCACAAGACCTTCTGCTATCCATTACATTACTCTCTTTGCTAGTCTTTTTCTTCTCCAATGGGGAATGCTGGTTTGTGAGGCAGCAAATACTGCTCTCCAGGGAAGTCAATCACAAACCTTCCATAAATCTTTAAGCCTCCAAACTCCGAAATAAGGAGAGACCCCTAACTTAAGAAACTAATAAATGGTGTTATATCCCTGCTGTAGAGGCATAAGTTCCACTGATGCTAATAACAGCTATATACTGAGATAATAGTGGAGTCCTGTTGCTTTATGGTGAGCTTCTTGCTTGGAAAAAGACTCATTGGCTTCACTAGATTATTTCTTAAAAATGAGTAATCAGGCCCGAAAAGTCTTCACTGTGTTACAGTTGGCAAAGCCAAATGATTAGGCTGAAACATCTGTACTATCTCCTGGATCAGTATAGTTCATGTTAACATAGAATATCTTTTTTGATACATCTGGAGTTCTTATTGATTTGTTCAATGGCAAACAAATGTGCCCAGTGGGAATGTGGCTGAGTGGGATTACACCAGCCTAACAGCCTTCTTTCTGATGTTCCCCAGTGCTGCAGAATCGGCATTGAACATACACAGAATTTAAACAGTGTTTTTTTAAGAATTGAAGCAAGTGCTAAAGACCCTTTTAAGGACACAATAAGGCTAAGATTTTTAAAACTAAGGAAGGTACTGTGTGCTGAAGAGCTTTAAAAAACAGGCCAATTTTTTGGTGCCTAAATAAGGATTGAGTAACCCCACTGTTGGCAATCATTCTTTAAAATCTTGCCCTTAGGCTTTTTGACACTCAAACTATGTATGCATTTGTATATATA
>QXTE01000056.1:4827297-4910796 GCA_003942145.1 Platysternon megacephalum | reverse complement strand
ATATATATATATATATATATATATATTTTGAACATAGCCCAAGATAGAGAAAGATGCTATGGGTGGTTGGTATTACATGGCAGAAGATAATTTTCTCCATGCCATTTTGGATTCCTAAAAGCCAATTTCACCAATCTTCTAAGCAAATAAAGTCTTCTATAGATCATTCTGGATCCCATACAGTCTACTTCTAAATCACACCACAATAAATGTTTTTTAAAATGCACATTCAAATATAGTTTGGGTCAAATATCATTTGGGAGTATATGTACTTGTATTTCAACAGTGTATATTATTTGAATATCAATATACTGTAATTTTGGTCATTCTGACTCTCAAAAAGCCATTGGGCTTAGAAAATATGTTTTCAGATGAGTTAGATCTTTTTAAAATGGCATTTCTAAGTTACAGAGTGCCCATTTCAGAAAATTATTGGCTCAATAATATCCTCTAAAATTTGTTTGTAATCTGACTTTAGCTGTTCTGGGACATCACTTGTCAATCCTTCAAGACACATTTATATTTGAATTACACTTGAACACATTAATGTGGTTTTAAATTTCAGTGTAGACAGTATGTAACTATTTCATACTAGTCATATTTAGGCTGCCAACTAAGACCTACAGTACAAAGTTAGGTCAACACAAGGCAATTTACATCACCCTAACTGTGCATGTGTCTACACTTAAATTTGTCTTTCACCGATGTAAGCACCCTATTACACCACATAAGTAACACCACCTCCCCAGAGCAGCATAGAGTCATGGTTGATGTACTTAGGTCTAACACAGTGTGAGTGTATACATTGATTTACTTAAGTCAACCCTAACTGTAATCCAGCAGCTGTCACACAATGCCTGACACTGACTGCGTTAGTCACCATTGTGAACTACACTGCCCAGAGGTCACAGAGACCGGAAGTGCCCCCTCCCTTTTCAAGCCCTGTGAATTTTTGAAATTTCTTTTCCTGATTGCCTGGTTTGATAAGCACACCTAGCAGCTCTCCATTGTTGTGTGCAACTGCCCAGCTGACCATGCCAGCTACACGCTGCAGACACATTCCAGCCTGGAGTAGATAGAAGATATTGGGTCTCCTGGACCTGTGGGGAGATAGGCTGTGCAGGCACAGCTACGGACAAGCCATAGACATGTCAACATCTACAAACAGATTGCTCAAGGGATGCAGGAAAAGTGGTATGTCAGGGATCAGCAGGAGTGCCACGTGAAAGCCAAGGAGCTGTGGCAGGCATACCAGAAGGCCAGGGAGGCCAACAGTCGATCTGGGGCTGAACCATAGACCTGCTGCTTTCACAAAGAGCTGCATGCCAGCCTCATCGGAGACCCCAGCGCTGCCCCACACAGCACCAAGAAGCCCGAGTCACAAGACTTTGCTGTAGACAGCCAGGAGGTGGTGGTGGTGGATGAGGAAGAGGAGGAAGGTGGGAGACATGCAACCAGGATTCCCCCTAGACCGTGAGCCAAGACCTGTTTGGACAGTGGTGAAGTCTCGGTCAGTCCCACCAGTTGAGCACGGGTGAGCCCAATGCTCAGGGAAGGAACCTTGGGTAAGTGTGTAGATAAAGTTTCAATGACAGGGATGGCACCCCCAAAGTAGCAGGGCACGTCATTTGACTTTTCATTAATTTACTCATGCTACAAGAGGTAGTGGTACAACCAAGAGAGGTAGAGTTTCTATCTGCTTTTCATTCCCCCCTAGACTTAGGTGGGGGGAGGGGGCATGCAGTTTGTTTATGTATATAGGGATGTCTCTTGAATCCTCCTGAGAGATCTCAACGAAATTTTAATGGAGGTTCTCTGAAATCCTCTGACAAAGGTTTCTAGGGAGGGCTGCTTTATTTCTTCCTCTGCCATAGGACACTTTCCCATGCTACTTAGCAATAACTTCAGCAGCCACAGTTGCAGTACAGAGGCTAGCAGTGTATGGGCCCAGACAGCCTTAGGCCACCACCAGCAGCTGTGCTCTCTGTGCCTTTGTGACCTTCAGGAGTGAGTTATCAGCTAAGATCAGGTCCGGCGCAACCCATTAGGCGACCTAGGTGGTCACCTAGGGCGCTGCTATTTGGGGGGCGCCGGCGCCCCGGCCGTCCACAGAATTTCGGGGGCGGGACCTTCCGCCGCCGCTGTTGGGGGTGGCATTTCGGGGGCGGGGCCTTCCGCCGCCTAGGGCGCCGGAAAAGCTGGCGGCGCTCCTGGCTAAGATCACCACCACCTGTGGAAAACAGCGCTATTGCCCTATACTGCTAGAATCACGCAACCCCAAACCCCGGCAGGCCACACTAACCATAGCTAGAGCTGTAATTGGAGTCATGCATAAACCATCTCTAGCAGAAGTGACAACGTAGTGCTTAAAACTTTAGGGGAGCAAGGGGAAACTTCAGCAGCTTATGTTTCGCTTTCCGTTGTGAATATGCTCACACTGGTACCTTGGTGTATTTTATCTTCAGCTGCTGCCATTGCCACCTTCAGGGTCTCCCCCTCCACACCCGTGGAATGCCTGAGTCAGATAAGGAGGAGAAAGAAGAGGACTTGAGATGACATTTTCCAGGAAATGCTGCAAGTCAGTGCTGCATCAATGAATGAGACCAGGCCCTGGAGGATGACCCTTGAAAACAGTCGTGGGAAGGAAAGAGTGGAGAGGAGAAAGGCCCAGGAGTCCCAGCAGGAAAAGGAGAGGGAGATTCACTAAGACATAATGGGGTTTCTCAGGCCATGAACAGATGCTACAAACTGTGGTGGACCTACAGCTTCAACAATCCTGAGTTTGCCTCCTTTTGCAGCCCATTGAGAACTCAGTATTGGGACCTTTCTATACCACACCTCAAAAGTGCACATAGCATTAGGTGTCACTGCACTACCACTACCACTCCACCTCAGGGGACATCAAAGACAATCACAGTTTCACATATACCCACCATGGCTTTTGCACATCAGTGTATGTGTAGCTGAAATGAAGATGAATGTTCTTTTCCCTTAATAAATTAAAAGAACAGAATTTATGAACTCTTATTATGTATTTAATGTATTTGTTGTAAAAGTACATAGGTTTTTTTTTTTATTTTGCACTGATTTTGTTACGAATAAAATTATATTATTTGGAACTTAATTCATCTTTATTAGTTCACAACATATGCTCTGAGTGCTCAGCAGAACCAATTACCTGTTACTACAGAGTTTCACATAACTCATAAGATCGTTCCCAAACAAAATTAACAGGTCTATTGATAGTGTTATAGTCCTACATGTACAGCCATCACCACATGATTCCTACCAGGCCACAAAAGAGCAGGGCCAGGCAGTAGCAGCGCCAGCTCTTCTGGCGCCCTAGGCGGCGGCAGGTCCCGCCCCCGAAATGCCGCCCCCAACAGCGGCGGCGGAAGGTCCCGCCCCCAAAATTGAACGGACAGCCGGGGCGCCGGCACCCCCAAAATAGCAGTGCCCTAGGCAACCGCCTAGGTCGCCTAATGGGTTGCGCCGGCCCTGGGGCCAGGTAGAACACACTACAACACTACACATTACTGTGGCTCATAGTTAAAATGGTCTTTCAAAGCTTCCCTGGGCTGTATAGCTCTGTCTTGAGCTCTAACAGTCCTGGTATCTGGCTGTTCAAATTCAGTAGAGATATGCTCCACTTCCATCCTCCACCCCAGTAGAAACTTTCCCCCCTTTTCTTTACGTAGATTATGAAGGATACAGCAGGCAGCTATAACCATTTGGGATATTTTTCTCACTGAGGTCCAATCTTGTGAGTAAACAACACCAGCATCCCTTCAAATGACCAAACCCACATTCAACTGTCATTCTGCACCTGCTGAGCCAGTATTGTTCCTTTGTTCGGTTGAGGTGGCAGGTGTACGGCTTCATGAGCCAGAGGAGAAAGGGGTAGGTTGGGTTATGCAGGATCATTATTGTCATTTCAACATTCCCAATGGTAATCTGCCAGTTGAGAAAGAAATTCCTTACTTGCAGCTTTCTGAGCAGCCCTGTGTTCTTACAGATGCAAACATCATGCAACTTCCCTGACCAGCCCACACTGATGTCTGTGAAGCATCCCCAGTGATCCACCAATGCTTGCATAAGCATAGAAAAGTATCTCTTTCTGTTGATGCACTCAGTGGCAAGTTGGTCTGATGCCAAAATAGGGATGTGTGTGTCACCTATCACAACACAGCAGTTCAGGAACTCCATTGCTGTAAAGCTATCCATTACGTCCTGCACATTGCCAAGAGTCACAGTCTGGCATAGCAGGAAGTGATTAATGGCCCTGTACACTTGCATCACAATGGCCCCAGTGGTGGATTTCCCTTCTCCTAATTGATTCCTGACTGACCAGTAGCAATCTGGCATTATAAGTTTCCACAGGGCGATCGCCACTTGGTTCTCCACTGTCAATGCAGCTCTGATTTTGGTGTCCGTGAGCCGGAGGGCTGGGGCAAGCTCAGCACAAACAGATCTAGGCATGTGGCTTTGCGCATCCAAAAGTTCTGCAACCACTGCTCATCATCGCAAACCTGCATTACAATGAAACAAAGAGTCCTGTGGCACCTATAAGACTAACAGCTGTATTGGAGCATAAGCTTTCGTGGGTGAATACCCACTTCGTCAGACGCTTATGCTCCAATACATCTGTTAGTCTTAAAGGTGCCACAAGACTCTTTGTTGCTTTTTACAGATCCAGACTAACACGGCTACCCCTCTGATACCTGCATTACGATGCAATTCCACCCATCAGTGCTTGTTCTTGGGCCCAGAAGTGGTGCTCCACCATCTGCATTGGTTCCATGAACTCCAACAAGTTTGAATTGGTTCTTGCTATGTCCTACAGCAATCTGTTCTCCAAAGATTTGTCATTCCCTACTCATTTGTTCTTCTTACAGCTCTGCAAATATTCCAGGTCATGAGTCCTCTGCTTGCAACACTGTGCACAGATTGAAGAGAAGGTGGACAGCGAGGAGAGCCACGTGGGTTTTGGGGATTTTGAAAAATAGTGCAAAAAAATATGGGATACAGATACCATTATGGGCTGGAGACAGTTACAAACTGGGAAGTTGACCGCATGGTCCCACTCACCCCCGCATGACTCATTTCATCCCCAACAGGCATTGCCAAAACTTCCCAAAAGACAGTGTGCCGGACGGTGGCGAGTTGCACAGTGGGATGCCTACCCATGGTGCACCACACTCTGCTAGAATACAAGTACTGCTGGTTAGTACGTGTACCGCCAATTGTGCAGGCGCACAAGCAATGTATTAACTGCAGTAGCTGTATGCTGATGTAACTTGAGTTGATATAAGTTTGTATGTAGATATGGCCTAAGGTTAAACATAATTAGTAACAAACATTTGTGTTCTGGAACAAACATTTGTTTATAGTCTAAACCAGGGGTAGGCAACCTATTGCACGCGTGCCGAAGGTGGCACACGAGCTGATTTTCAGCGGCACTCACACTGCTCAGGTCCTGGCCACCGGTCTGGGGGGCTCTGCATTTTAATTTAATTTTAAATGAAGCTTCTTAAACATTTTAAAAACCTTATTTACTTTACATACAACAATAGTTTAGTTATATATTATAGACTTATAGAAAGAGACCTTCTAAAAACGTTAAAATGTATGACTGGCGTGCAAAACCTTTAATTAGAGTGATTAAATGAAGACTCGGCACACCGCTTCTGAAAGGTTGCCGACCCCTGGTCTAAACCATGCATGCAGTTTGGGGGCGGGGGGCACTGCCTCCCCAAACAGAGGTGAGGTGTGTGTGTGGGGGGGGTTACGTAGGGTCATGTGCCACTCCCTCCCTTCCCCCCCAATTTCTATGAGCGCTGAGATGCCCTGCAGGGCTTGCTCTGCTCGGCCTGCCAGTTGGAGGGGGAGGAATGGTGGATCTGTCCTTCCCACACTGCACCTCCCTTCCGCCAGCACGTTTCAGCTCGCAGGGAACGGAGGGGGCAGGGGACAGCAGCTGTTCTCCTACTCTCAGGGTCGCTGCCTCTGCAGCTGGATCCCACCTCCTGAGTCCTAGTACGTGCCTGTGTCCTCTACAACAGTGAGTTCCCATTGGGGGGGGAGGGGCGGGCAGGGCAAGGGGTGGTGTGGGGAAAGAGACAGTAGGGAATGGAGATGTGGCAGGGGTCAGGGGACAGTGGGGAGAGGAAGGGGGAGAGAATGGAGAAGAGAAGGGGATATGAGAATGGCCAGGGGGAAGCAGAAGCCCAGCATGTGGCATCCTCTCCATAGCAGCAGCAGCCCCAACAGGGAGGTGGCTGCAGCAGCACCAGAGCAGCAACATCACTTCAGCAGCCAGTGCTGATGCCAGAGTGGTCCCTAGCAGCAGCTGGGGCTCCCCTGTTAAGCTGGCCTGTTCCCACCCTCCCCAGCAACCGCAGCCCAGGTATCACTCATGGGGGGGGAGAGGAGACAGCCAGGGGAACTGGCTTCGGTGTACACATGTGTGCATGCATGTGCTATTGTCCCCCTCCCCCACCAATATAGCCGTCAAACTAAGCCAATGGTCTAAACTTGACTTTATAATCACTTAGTTAATCAATATATGTTAAAAATACAATTAAAAACTCAAGCATTGACTTACCCTGAATTTTAAAATACTAATTGCAGCTACTGATGGGTGAACTTCAATAAGGTTTTGGTAGAGGATTTAAGAGCTTGGATGCTTATCATGACTTTATATAAAAGTTTGGAAAACTTGCAAGATCACACCTTCCCCTGAGATTTCCTCTACTTCCTGATTTAGTCAAGTCTTTTATAGTCTCTCAGCATTTTTGTTTCTGGGTCTGGATGAAATGAAGGAGTTCAGATGGAGGTAAGAATGAAAACAAAACCAGAAACAAACAGCTAAACTTTCTCAACCTTCAGAAAAGTCTTGGCTAATTCTTATTGTGTCTATACTGCATCACCCATCCTGCATACAGGTCTGTCTCATCTTACGCGCATTTAACATGCGCGATTTCGGCTTTGCGCGGTCGGCAAAAACAAAAAAAAAGAGAAAAATAGTAATTTATCTACTGTTCCTGTAGTGCGGGCAATTCTGCCCGCCATTAAACTCAATGGGATTTTGACTATACGCGGTTTTCGCTTTACACGCTAACCGCGGAACGTAACCCCAGCGTAAGATGAGACAGACCTGTATTGAATACCATTCTTCAGTTATCTGAGACACTGAAATTAACATCTTTAAAAACAACGAGGAGTCTGGTGGCACCTTAAAGATTAACAGATGTATTTGGGCATAAGCTTTCGTGGGTAAAAAACCCACTTCTTCGGATGCATGTTTAATAGAAGCTTTTTTGTTACTGACTTGGTGAATCCAGTTATACAACAAATCACCAGTGGGGGACTGTCTGCCCTGATTCTTGTAGTCTTCCCTGAGCATGCCTTTCTCAGGGTGGCCTATCTCAGGCACCCAGTCAGATATGCCCAGGTACTTCCCTGCCCAATTAACTGCCTCACAGTTACGCAATGAGTTAACTACTCCCAGGTGAAACTGAGCTGCATCATTGCCCCTTCTGGAGCATGTCAGAGATAGGCTGGACCCCTGACTCCTTCAGAAGGCCAACTACCCTCTGACACAACCCCTTCATCTACATAGAATCACATGGCATTAATAGAAAATGAGGCTATTGATACTAAAAATAAAGAGGAAATTACTTCCCACTCTTTCATAACTATATTTTAGACTACATACAATTCTTTGTTAAAGCAATTTTAGAAACTTGTTCTTCATCTGAGAATTAGTTTTATAATCAGTTGAAATGAAGCTCAGCACTCCTAATATAGTAAGTGTACACACACACACACACACAGATAAATACATACCAAATTGGTGACTAACCTAACTTCGGGAAACTCAAATGCTGCCACAAGCATAATAAAACCATGTAACTGGCTTTCTTGTGATATTGTTTTTGTGATGGAATTGAATTAAAATTTATTCTGAATATGGTGAGCAAGGGCTTTTTTCCTGAACAAACCTTTGCCGCTACAGACTTTGCAACATTTGAGATTTGTTAAAAGCTATAAATATAAGGGAATGCTTTCTTTAGATATGATTTTTACCATACTTAATTCTAGAAAATATATGTATATACTGAGTCTTTAATAAAGAGGCCTATAACCAACTGGCAGTAAATAAAAGTTAAAGTCTAAGATGACATTTTTATTGTACAGTGATATATTATTTACTAAAAAGCCTTGTATTATGGAGCTACATAATACAAAAGTAACCCCATAGTTATGGCTCTCAGGTTCAAATGTACCAAGGCATCTAGCATTGCCTCATACAACAGACTCAGACACTCTTATGCGGTGATGCCTACTTGCATTCTCATAGCTGCCATTAGGCATGTTTAGGCTTAGACATGTAGTATTTGCAATTTGTGCTGATGGATGAGGTACAAAAACTATCCGAGATAAACATTTGTAACTGGATTGCTATTGTAGGTCTGAATTTAACACCCCACTTCCGTTACCACCCACATACCCTAAATTCCTGAAAATCCTTTGTGTGAAATTTTTCATGTGTGGTCTTTAGCCAGATGGTTTGTATTATTTTTCTTAACATTAGAGCTCAACTCTAGAATATGGATCCAAACTATTCCCCAAAATTAAGGGGATTTAAATCAGATGATGCTGGTTTTGCTACTCTTTATTTACAATAAAATACTCCACAGCATATTACTGTTCTGGCTTAAGAGAAACTGTCATTACACCCACACTGTCCCCATCCCCTTCCCTGACCCCTTCTCTTTAGTATTGGTTTTAGTAGTTACATGACGCAACGGGAAGCAAATTGTGTGGGTAATAGTGTTGCATGCACCAAAATGCAGTGTCCTTCAAATCATACAAATCTCAAATGGATGGATAAAATGGAAGAAAGGCATCTTGTTATCTTTCCAATACTATGTAATAGATACAGGCATGGGTGGGGGGTAAGGTGGAGTAGAGGTCGGGTGGAATAAGAGTTCAACCACCTTTAAGATGGCTTTAGAAGAGGCCAAGAAATTTTGGTGGCCACTTTCCAGAACCCCTCAGCTCTGAGGTGCACAAAACTGGAAATGAATATCAAACCTCATAGTCAGAGAGTCATGGAAGATATTTTTGTATGGTACATAATTGATTTGTCAAGGTAAATGAATTACTCCAAGTAGTCAATGCGCAGCATGAACCTCCCTGCCCCCACCCAAGTCAAATGACAAAATTCCCAGTGACTTCAATGGGTCATCACATTTTCAAAATCCTTCTTACTTCATTATTTTTAACAAAATGTTTTGCACACATTCATTAGAGAGAATTACATGCATTGCAGGAACTATAGTTTACCTTTTTTGGTGTATATGTGGCTATATATGACTTGACGATATAGATAATANCAAGTACTCCTGTTTCTTTTTGCGGATACAGACTAACACGGCTATTACTCTGAAACAGATAATACCATGTTCTTCATGGCAGGGACTATGTCTGACTGAAAAACAGCTACCTCTTTTTGAGCACTACTGCAATGGAAAATAAATAAATACTGAATTGATATTTAAAAATCAGAGTTATTTGGATTTTTAAAAGAGCTCTTGAAATGTGTTTAAAACCACAAAAAATATTTGTATATAACTCATCAGCTCAATGGATTTTCATCAAATTAAAAAAAAAAAATTCTAAAAAAAAAATACTTCAAGACACCCAGCATGAGATAAATTTGCCCCGGTGTGTGTGTGTGAATCAAACCCAGGTCAACTAGTTAGAAGGCAACTATGCGCACCACTATACCACCAATGCATCTAAAAAAACACAGGCCTTACTGTAAGCAGGATTCAAACCTGCACAGTAGAACCCTATTTGATTTTGACTCCCATGCCTTAACCACTCAGCCATCACGGGTGGGATGGGTGAGGAGAAATAAGTGCAGAGATGAGGGGAAGATTTGAAGGGTTGGTAGTTATGTGATTTATGTCATTGAAGAAGGCTAAGAAGTTGTGTTACCACTCTGCCTCAGCAAGAATGAGCTTTGCTACTGCTAAGCTGCATGTCAGTTCCCTGACAGGCGAGCTTGTCTACTTTGCAAGCAAGCTCTTCAGGATGCTGGCTGTCCAAACATTGCCTTGCAGGTACCACCAATTGGTGAACACCAATTCCTGGGTTCCCCAGAGACATCTCTCTGCACTGCCGGTCCCTCTCACTGGATACTCACAGAAGTTATTAAGTTTGCTGCCTCTGAAGAGGGGGTGAATATGCTAGCCTGTTAGGTTGGCTGAAGACCCTTCCTCCACTTTAATACACACCACTGACATGATTCTGTAATAAAACGAATACGTTTATTAACAAAGAACAGAGCTTTACATGACACTAAGTAAGAAGAAAAGACCAGTATGGTTATAAACAAAACAAAACATGCTTTCTAGTGACTAAAACTTAATTTTTGCATGTTACAATCTCTCTCTAAGCAGGTTTCTCACTTAACTGTTTTGAGCAGCTCTTGCTTTTCAGGCCAAGAGGATCAGCTTTCTTAGGCTCAAAGGGTTCTGTCGCCTATGTCCCCTAAACGATGGATAACCCAATTGTCTTTTTTGCTCCCCTTATATTACTCAAAGTTCATAATCTCTGCTTTAAGAGCCAGGAAGTCTTCCTGGGGTGCATATTCTATCCCATGGTCTTCTTCCTCACTCGTATGACTTTATTTACCTTATATGTAAATAGATTTTCATCATTCTCTGCTTGTAACCAAGCCGAACAGACAGGCAAATACACATTCCTTTGTCTAGGGCAGGATGGTTTTATGTTCTGCCTCCCAAACCCATTTTAAGAACATATTTCCAGCACATGCCTATAACTCGTTGTGCACACCCTGTACATTCCATACAACATGTGATGCTTTTGGGGACCAATGTATCACTAGTTTACTAATGGCACCTTGTAGGACACCTTCGGTATATATATTATGAAAACAAAGTGTTAGGGCAATGAGTGTGTCAAGCCTGATGTGAATTACAGTATGGTGGGCCCTCTGCCTTGTTGGCACTCTTAGCAAAAGCCAAGAAGTGCTGTGGAGAGAACTATCCTCTCTCCAGATGGCACCCTAGAATAGGCCTAAGGCAAAATTAGTGAGAATTTCTTTGGGGAATTTTGTCCTGTCATTGACTATTCTGTAAAGTATTTGTTTTGTGGATGAAGTAGGACTCCATTTTCCTGTGCGGCTAGTATGGAACTTTCAACAAGCACTAAGTTAACATTAGACATTTATATGACAAAATGTATTTTTAAAATTACACAAGTATGTCTATAGAGAGGCCTGTCAACCATGAAGCAATAGCAGTGATTAATTGGTTTGATTGCACAGGGATTGCCAGCAAAATATATTAAATAATTACTTTTAGATTGAAGGACTAATGATTCAAAAAAGATGCTGGAGGTTAGAAAGAAGACTTGGATCTTTCCTTGAAACAGAAGTGAAAGAACAGCACAGTAAGAGGTCATGCTTTTCTAGTGGAACTCTTTAATTACCTGCAGGATTGAAAGGAAGCTTTTAGCCAGACGCAGTCCTGATTAACATATATTAACAAGTCTCTCTCCCTTATAATCTGTTACTTTTACTCTTAACATTGCAGATAGTGTACACTCTCTGTGTGTATATCCCAAAAGTATACATATAATTTGCTTGCTATGCTACATACAATTTCTTAAATTTGAAAAATAAATGGAGAACCCTGGTTTCATATGTACTAGAAGGGATACATAATATGCATCATAGATACACAATGATGGTATAGTAATGCACAAATCATAGATCATTTTTACATACAGTTTGCTCACCAAATCCTGATATTTCAACAATTAAACGCATACGTAACACAAGTGACTGGACTATTCATATACATACATTTAGGCAGATGTGTAAGTGTTTGTCGTGTAAGGGCCCACTGGGAAACTTTTGTACATTCAATATTACATATTGGCTGAAAAATTATTTCCCAGGTTTTCATGTTAAGCATTCAGAGGACCTGATCTCTCAAGATACAGTCATCTGTCTCAATATTTCTATTTACATTATTTCTGAAATTCCTGTGGTGCTTCACTAGCAGTTTGAAATTATGTAACAATTATTATTAGCAAACATTTATATTGTAGTATATACCATCCTTTTGGGATGGAGGCCCCATTTTTCTGGATTCTGTATAAACGCAGGCCATGATCTTGCAACCGACTGCAGTGGGGCTCTGGTTGGGCACAAATATCTTCTAACCCGGCTCTCTTTACAGAATTATTGCTTTAGATAAGAAACCACCCTTGCCCTAATGGGCTTCCAAACTAAAGGATCTGAGGCTCAGTGTCTATTCTCTGTTATATTGTGTATTGTTTGGTGTAAGCACTGCTGAAGAACCAAAGAAAATATAATGGGCAACTCAAGATCCTTCCTGTGATATGCTGATCTTCTCTAATTCAGAGAGATTGGTGTTGCGTTTCAGAGACCATAAACAGCTTTAATTAAAATGTAATTGTTATATTACAGTCCCTCTCCCCACACACACACAGTTGATGGGGGGGGAGGGGGGCACAATTTAAAGCAGCAGTTTTCAAACTTTTCGAGCTGAAACCCTCCTTTGAGTTACAGTTTTTGGTTGCATCCTCCCCAACCCAGACAAAAAGAGGTGAGCCGGGGGTGGATGTGGCACTCCCTCCAAAACTGCACCACGCCAAGCTGAAGCCTGAGCCATTTGGCGTCGGAGCTCAACCCCCCAAACATTACTCCACACACCCCCAGGGGACATACCCCACAGTCTGGAAACCTCTGATTTAAAGGTTCAGGTGGTATGCAGCAGGGTTCAGGGCACAGCATATAAACTCTGGCAGAAATCTGGGAGGGCACGGAGCCCCGCGTGATCCCCTGTCATGGGGTAGGTACACCCTGTCACAGGGTGTTGGGTCACGTGTGGTCAAAAGAAAGGCGGAGGCCGTACCACAGCCAGTTAAGTCCTATGCTAATGACCCTTACTATAAAACATGGTAGTATTGCCTAGTGACTGGAGTCAATAAAGCAGTGTGGCCTAAAGGCTAGAGACAATGAAGGAGCTCACTTCTGGGGTGCCGTGTGGCCTATTGGCTTGTTGGGGAAGTGGGGAGCCACCTAGGAGGGTGTGGCACCAAGGATAGGGGGACTTGGGCCCTCCCTGCTCCTCCGAGTCACAGCCCAGGACCCTGGCGGTAGTGGGGGTGTCCACCATTGAGTCAGCGGGAATCCCTGAAACACACTGACTGGTTCCCCACACTGGTTCACTCACTGGAGAAAAGACTAAATACCTTGGGCTGCTTCCTACCCTTTCTCCCTCAGTGATGCTCCACAGTTACCCATGGTCTCTGGGGTACACAAGTGTCAGAGCTACTGCCAACACGGTCTCTTCTCTGGGCTTGTCAGGCAGCCTGCAGTCCGTCTGGAGCTCTGCATGCTGTGGTTCTGTAGTCGGGGCCTGCAGCAGCTCCCTGGAAAGAGTCTGCATCATCCCACTTCAGCAGCCTGCCCAGACTGAGTTGGGCTGCTTCTTTTTATACTCTGCCTCCAGGCTGAGTATGCCCAGCAGAGTCAGAGGGGCGGGGCTTCCTCAGCCTGCAAAGCACAGTTAACCCTTTCAGGGCTGGTGTGGGATAGGTACACCCCATCACACACCGCACATGTTGCCTCTGGCACTGAGATATAGTGGAAATAATTATACTTTTATTATAAAAGATAAAGATTTAAGAGATACTGAGTAAGGATAATGGAAACCGAAATGGTTACATATAAAACAAGAAGTATAACATACTTAGAGTCTGAACTTAACTTTAACAAGCTAAAATCCTTGTCTAAAGTAGTTTCTCACCTAAAGCAATCTCCCAGCATCACCAACACAGTTGGGATCCACTTTTCTTGAATGCAAATAGCACTCCCTCAGTGATGGATAAAGAGGTGCCCTTTTTATATTCCAAAAGTTCATTGTTCTGTACCCAGAATTAGGATAACCCCGGTGGTTTTGTCTCTGGTGTCTTCCCATCCCTGTTTACTCCTTACACAGATTTGGCTTCCATTGTCTTGGCTTACAGTGCTTAAGTCCCATAGCTGACAGCAAGACAGGTGAATGAACTTCCTTTGACTCAAAACCTGTTTGTCAACCCTGACTTGATTTAAACGTATGTTTTGTACATATACACAACTTCTTAAATATCATCTGCACATATATTTGTTTGGGGATTATGAGGATCGGTGTGCTCCTGGCTTTCATTTAAGATCTCACATTATTTATAGATAAATACTGACAAAATACTGACAGCAATGTGCTGCGTGTAATGAGTTTGTCAGGGCTGTCAGACAAGCACTTACAGAACAGTGAACCCTTTTGGCACTGAGGGGTTCTTCGGGTCACACTGGTGTCCCAGGGTAGCTCTTCCTAGACCTTATATGGGGGACCAGAGGGAAGAAGGCAGGCCCTGACATCTGTGTTGTAACTTAATTAATATATTTTAATATTCATATGGTTTCTTTCCTGGTGTCAGTAAAATTTGTCAAATGACAGGGAGGTAGAATCAGGGATACTGCAGATGTAACCAAATAATGGTGACAGGAAAACAACACTTGGGCAGCTGCTAGCAGTTTATACCTTCTTCACTCTGCACTGCAGGGTGTTAATATAGTATGTAGCTGTATGGTTGGACTTATTAATCTTTTACGCCTCATGTAGTTCAGCCTGTCAATGTCAGCTCATGTATTTCATCATTATGGTTGCAAAAACAAATATTCACTATAGGAATGTGGAGGAAGAAAATAAAACAATTCAGAGAAATAGAAAGATTTACATCTTGTATGATGTTAACAGCTGATCTAAGTGGGATGATTTCATTAAAACTGTAACCAACACAACTTTTATAGCAGTCAGTACACTTCACCACAACCTTACCACCATAAACTATATGGCCTCAGCTGTATTGTATTCTATTTTCTTGCTCATCTGATATCCCTTTCACTATTTTTTGAGTTGTATTGTCAACAATTCTCTTTACTGTTAGTAAGGTAAACATTAGCAATAAGGACTCCACTCCTGCAAACACTTTTATATTTGAGTAATCATAAGCATATGCACAGGCCCTTTAAGTTTATTGAACTACTTAAATGCATGAGTGTTTGCAGAATCAGGGTCTATTTTTGAAGGGCTGTACTGTATCTAATACACACATCTGAGGACAGTTTTCCTCAATGTTTACTTATTTATTTTATTTTTATTCTTTCCACTGATAAAACAAGGCCCTGATCCTGAAAAGTCTTAATCACATGCTTAACTTTACATGTGGTGAGTAGTTCCATTAAAATCAATAGGACTATTAACAGTGCATAAATAAGTACAGCACATGCATCAATGAGTTTTTGCAGGCCCAAGTTAACAATAGATGTATGCATAAAGTTGCCAATGACAACTGAAATATCATTATGCCTCATATTTTACATTGTAATTATTAGAGATCATTGGAAAACAATATCCATATCGGGGGAATTCCAACATTTCAATTTTTCTTTTGTCCCAAATGGTTTTGATAACATTGAAACATAGTATAAAATACAATATTACCATTAATGATAGTAAAATAGAATACAACAGTCAAAACAAAATATCAGAAAAATGAAAGTCAAAATGAATTTTGAATTTTCCATCAAAAATTAAAGTGAAAAATCAACACATTCCCACAAAATATTTACATGTAATCAAAACAGCATTTTCCAACAGAAAACTGTTTTGTGGAACATTTTTGATCATTTTAATAATTAATTTATATTTACAAAGTCAATAAAAAGCATTAACACAAAATATTACATAGTATGATGAGAAAATAATTTAAATGGTAACTAATTGTATTTGTAAATAAATCCATCAGTTTACTTCATAAAGGGCTATGAAAATTAAAACTAATAAAAAACCCACAAAAAAGAATGAAGAGAAAGATGAGGACAGGGAGAAAGCAAGTTCCAGATTCACAACTGGTGGAGACTTGAGGCCCAGATCCTGCAAACATTTAATCATGTGCCTACACTTATGCACGGTGGGCAGTTCCACTGCAGTCAACAGACTGAGTCCCAGAGCCAGATCCTCAGCTTGTATAAACTGGCACAACTCCGTTCAAGTCAATGCAGCCACTATGATTTACCCTAGTTGTGCATAAGTCTTTGCAGGGTCCAGGCCTTAGGCTGCAGTAATATGAAAGTTACGTCTTCAATGCCCTCCCCCATCAAAGGAAGATGGTAACAGTCTGAAGTGACAAATACAGACAAATCCATTTATTTGATAGAGAGATGTCATTTTGATCAAATAAGGGCTCAGTTCTATAATCTTTCACTCATCTGAATAATCCATCGTCAGACAATGTGTCCCATTGATTTAGATGCAGCTCTTGAATGAGCAGGGACTACTCACATTAATGAAGGTAAGTGGGATGTAACTTGAAGTTAGAGCAAAGTGAAAGCTACAACTCACTGGATGAGTTTTCAAATTCTAAATCTGCATGGAGTACCAGAAAGAAAACTGATCCAATGGCAAAGTGACTTCTGCTCTATGTTGAACAGTATGACCACTGTTTAAAGGCCAGGAATATGACCCAAACATATGCATACACGCATTATTTTAGTTGCATAAGAGAAAAGGATTTTAATTGAATTAAGATGAAAGAGCAAAGAGTATAAAATTAATTTGATATTTCTGGGGGATGAAATGCATTTAAAATGTTTTTAACATATTAATCTCACATTTTGCTTGCTCCTGAAGCATTAAACTCACTGGTTGAAATAATTAAAAACACATTTATTGTTTCCTGTCCTCTGTGGCAGGATGAGAATCGTTGCTGCAAGGAATCTTTTTTAATTATCAAGATAAGAATAATGCAAACAACATTTATAAAAATCTATGTTAATGCAATATTAAATGCCAATGAAACATTCACAAGTCCGGAAATGAAAAGTTAGGGAGCTCTTTGGCACATTAACTTTGTCCATATTATACGTAATGTAGATATTAGGGTAGAAATTTAATGGATAGTTTAATGATCAAAACATATGTGGCCAAGTTAATGTTAGAATGAAACCTTTTAACATTTTCATTTTCTGATTTTGGTCCTTGCAAGGAACTCTTGGTAGGTGGAACCCCACACTTAGGAGGAGACCCATCAAAGTTAATGGGGATGTGCATGAGTACAGGAGTGCACCGGCATGGAGCTTGTTACAGGATTGAGGCCTTTGTTTATTTGTTTTTAACCTAATCATCATTCTTTCCTGCATTATAGCCCTGTTTCAGTAAGGGCCTTAATTTTTATAAATATTTCCATAATTTTGAACTCAAACTGAAGATACACAAAATATTGTACCTGTCCACGAAACTGGTATATTGTATTTTACAGAACTTCATAGTGTCCTAGTCAATATATATCTTAATATTTAGAGAAAATATGTATTACACATGTACAAAACTTAATTTTAATAAATTTAAACATTTATTTTAAACTGAAATATTAAGCCACACAGGTTGTAAGTTCAGCTGGTTTTGAATTATCCATAAAAAAAGTTCATGCATCTTTAAAATTACACACACACACATGATATGTCTACAGTGCAAAAAAAATCCCACAGCTGGACCATGTCAGCTGACTCAGGCTTGCCGGGCATAGGCTCCGGGGCTATACAACTGCAGTGTAGACATCCAGGCTTGGGCTGGAGCCTGGGCTCTGGGACCCCACAAGGGGGGAGGGCCCCACAGCCTGGGCTCCAGTCCAAGCTTGGATGTCCTCACTGAAGCTTCATAGCTCCACAAGCCCAAATCAGCTGACATGGGTCAGTCTTGGGTGTTTTATAGTGGAGTAGACGTTTCAAACCTCTCCCCCTCCCTCCCCCCCCCCACACACGTAGTTCTCAGATTATTTAAAAATACCTCAAGGGATTTTCTTCCAAATTTAAAAAAGAAATCTTTAGTTTGAGATAGACTATGAAAAATGTAACCCCAAAAGGGGAATTTTTCACAAAGCTATGAGGAAATAAATACAGGAGGTTTATACTAGGTTTAAAGTCATCTTGCAGCCTTAACCATAGTATTTAATATTATGTGGAATCGTGTGACACCTTCTTACATTTTCTCCTGAGGATCAAAGCTTACTTTTTTGTAGTGGAAGTATATCTACAATAGGATAGTGATATTCCGTATAAGCATTGCAAGTCTGACTTTAACTCCTGACAGATGACCTATAAAACACCTCATTCTTATGTAGTGCTTTCATCAGTTGATTGCAAAGCCCTTCACAAAGGAGGTCACTATAATTATCCCCATTTTACAGATGGGGAAGCTGAAGCACAGAAAGGTGAAGTGACTTTCCCAAGATACGTGGCAAGCCAGTGACAGAGCTAAGCATAGAACTCAAGTGTCAGTCCCCGTCCAGTGCTCTATCTTCTAGGCCAAACTGCCTCCGCATTGACTTCAGCACTGCAGGATCAGGCTCTAGAAGAGTAACTAATGTCCATTTACAATAGTTACAAACCTCACGGATTTGCTTGTGACTGTCCCAGATAAATAAACTTTTTTAAGAAAGTCAGCAAGAGTGAGACAGGTAGAGGACTTCTTTCTTTGGGACAATTGGGTGACTTTTTTACCTCTGACTGTTCCAGGTAAACACCTGATTAAAGTTTCTTATAAAATAGGTTGGCTGTAAATCATGAATAGGTTAGTGGAAGAGCCTCTCAACTCACAGATCAGGGCTATTAAAACTTCTTTGCTATAATCAATTTCAATTAGCTTTGCCTTGTGTCATCGAATATGCAAGATATGTGTACACTGACTGATCAACACACATCCTGTCCTGTTAGTGCTTCCTTGTCTTGTGTAAACTGATTCTAATAATTCAACAGCTGACAAAGGAGGAAGAGAAGAGGGGCTTAAAATAATTAGCAGAACACTGGCAGATGAAAGAGTGCTGTACACAATGTATTAGTTTATTTTATTCCCCAAGCAACTTCTTTGCAATTCACACCTAGTGTCTAGCATGCGGATGTACCTTCGATAGTCTATTCATTATCTGAAAGGTTATTATGGTTGGTGATCTTATTAATCAGACTCTGACCAGGAAAGGAAGTAAGGAAAATCATCTACTGCAATTCAGAAAACTACTGCTCCAGGGGACAACCTAGGCAAAGTGACTCGAACAGGAAGGTCAGCTAATCTAATTGGTAATAGTCTCATTACTTTGGAACTGCATATTAAGTGCCCGAGGCAGTTGGTCTTCTTCATAACGTTTTCATTATACAAAGATCCCAATCATCTGGGAGGGTGACAAGCTTATTGTATTAATAATAATATGAAATGGAAGCATTTTGAACTGGCAATCAATACTTATTATTAAAGGTGTTCATGTAAAAGGCAAGGATGTACTAGTTCAGAGTATACAGTTGTCATTTATGAAAGAATGTATATATGTGTATTTAATGTAAATCACTACATTAATACAATGTTAACATTTCAGTTAAAATAAGAACATTTATTCAAGGTCAAAGATAGGTAAGTGGTGTTATTTCCATTTTAGCAATGGGAAAGTTGAGGTACGGAGAGGTTACATGACTTGCCCAAAGTCACAAAACTACTTTTCCTGTGTCAGCTTGGTTATACTGAGTTTCTATATATTTATGGCATATACCGGTATTTTAAAACACAAGCAATGTGTTAAGCTATACAATTAATAGGGGAAAACAGAAAAAGAAAATGTGCAATACTGGGGAGTTAATATTGCTCTCGGAACTATAATTTTAGCATTATTTTGTAACTTCAATTTAATGTTGTTTATATGTAACACATCACAGATATTAACCAAATGGAAAGATTACCTTGTCAGTGTGTGTCAATTATTTTTAAAGGTGAAGGAGGGGGTGTATAGATCAGTACGTCTGGTATGTGGAAAAAGCTTTTTATATACAGGCCAGTTTATGCACATTTTCAAACAGCATGGAGTGACTTGACACAGCTGGTTTTATTCTGTCTGATTGTACAGCTTCTCCCATGATGCCCTCAGCATTAGTGTTGGAAAAATCCTGCTTGGGTCAAGAACAAGAATGAATCATATTCCCCTGCAAACATTTATTTGCATGATAGAGCTACCAGACAATTGGGCATGATTGGCAGTTCCTGCTCAAAAGAGGCACCAGAGCTGGAATAGCAGGTGTGTTTCAGGTCAGAACAGAGGATCATTGTCAGAGCTGCTGTATTTAGGGAAACTAACACAGCACTTGCAAGCCAGGAATGCCTGAGTTCTAATCACAACCTCTCTGCCTTAATTTCCCCCTCAAGACAGTGGGGGCAATACTACTTGCATGCTTACTTCAAAGGGGTGTGCTAAGGGTTAATTCACTACCACATTCAAAGGGTTTTGAATATTAAAAAAGTACGCGCTAATCATTGTTATTACAGTAAATACTAGTCTTTGGCCCAAGTGTTCAGTCCACTTTCATGAGCAGAGGGGAATATAAAATAGCAGAAGTCTGTTGGTGAGGCTGGGAGAGGCATGGAATATGGGAGCAAGAGCAGCTTTTACAGCATGCTTCCAGTTTCCCCACACCCTCTGAAAACTGCTCCATAAAATATCCCATGAACTGGGAAGGTGCAAAGGAAAGTTACTTTATGTGGCCAGTCCCCCACCTTCCCGAAGGGCCCTGCAAGACAACCAAATCCACATGAATGCTGTAAAACCCAATGCAAACCAAGGCCAGTCACTATGGAGACATGATAGGAGGCCTCATCTCTCCACTCACCCCTCATGCCTCTTCAGATGCCTAAGCCAGGCTCCAAGTGCAAAGGAAGAAGGAAAAGTCTGCTCTACTCGATTGCCATCTCTAGCATGGTGCTGTAACATCCTGCTGTTGCCCTTCCCCACTGTCTCCTCTACTTACAGCAAAGAGTGCTTCATATGGGACTCTGCCAACCTCCCTGCCACAACCTCTTTCCTACCAGTCCAGCTCTAGATACATTGAAAAAATAATCACAATATTACATAAGCATATATTTTTGTAATATTTTTGTCATCAGCCTTTCTGTCAAATAATAATCTGACCTAGGGTTGCCAGGTGTCTGGTTTTTGACTGGAATGCCGAAAAGGGACCCTGGCGGCTCTGGTCAGTACTGCTGACCGGGCCATTAAAAAACTGGTTGGCATCGCAGCAGGGCTAAGGCAGGCTCCATGCCTGCTGTGGCTCTGCGTGGCTCCCGGAAGCAGCGACATGTCCCCCATCCAGCTCCTATGCATAGGGGAAGCCAGGGGGTTCCACACGCTGTCCCACCCTCCAAATGCCAGCTCTGCAGCTCCCATTGGCCAGGAACTGCGGCCAGTGGGAGCTGTGGGGGCAGCGCCTGCGGAGGGGATAGCATGCAGAGCCTCCTGGCCACACCTCCATGGGGAGCTGGAGGGGGAACATGCTGCTGCTTCTGGGAACTGCTTGAGGTAATCGCCGCCCAGAGCCTGCACCCCTCACCCCATCCTGCACCCCAACCCCCTGCCCCAACCCTGATCTCCCAGCCCCACCCCAGAGCCTGCACCCCCAGCCGGAGCCCTCACACCTCCCTGCACTCCAACCCCCTGCCCCAGCTCAGAGCCCCCTTCTGCATTCCTAACCCCTCAGCCCCGGTCTGGAGCCACCTCCTGCACCCTAAATCCCTCAGCCCCAGTCCCACACCAGAGCATGCACTGCCAGCCATAGCCCTCACCCCCCCAACCCCCTGCCCCAGCCCAGTGAAAATGAGCGACTGAGTGAGGGTGGGGAGAGCGAGCGACCGAGGGAGGAGGGGATGGAGTGAGCGGGGTGGGGGCCTCAGAGAAGGGACGGGACCTCAGAGGAGGGGCGGGGCAAGGGTGTTTGGTTTTGTGCGAGTAGAAAGTTGGCAACCCTAATCTGACCCCTCTGATATTCCTCCTCTCCATCTTCCATGAGATTGGTCACCCATTTCCTTTCCATGGATAACCCATCTAGGGCACAGTGTGACTCATTAATGTTGCCCTGGAAACTTTTGTATGTTACTAAAACATTGCCTTCAAATACTGCTTTGCCCTGTGCTGCAGTACATTAGAGGATAATTTAATTGGTGTGCAGCCTCTTCTTTATAGCTCAGTACACTCTTGCTCAAACCATTATGATTGGTTGTTTTTGAAATTTAAGCAGACAATGCCACTTAACATATTGTGGGGAAGCTAATGAATGATCTGATTACTGAAATGAAGATTTGTTATTAGATCAAGGAAACCAGGAGTTCATAGTCATGAATTCAGACTATTTTTCAGCTTCAGTTTATTAACAGTTGCACATCAAAGGATAAGTCATGCTGTACTGTACTCCTAGCCAAAAGAAAGATTTGTTAAGTGAATGCATGAGTAGACTCCTACTTCTCTCCATTGCCATTTTGGTTACATACAACAGAACAAGGATGTCATTGTTTTTGAAAACTTGTCTTCATCTAAGCTTTCAGCTTGAAACCCCAGAGAAGGGACTATGGGGGAAAAAAACTGGCGAGGGTCTTCTTGCAGTTTTACTGAAACTATTCCCAGTGAAGAGGGGCCTGGATTCATTCTCCTTTAAGTGAGCCACAGTTCTGGCCCCATGCCCTGCACATCCCTTGGGATCTGAAGGAGTCATCGGCCATTGGCCCTGTGACTCTACATAGGCTCTGGGGTCCTAGACCTGCACACATCAATTTCCTGACAATGCTGCATTGAATTTGTACTACCAAGACCCCATTTTTCCCCAGCCCCAGGAGGGCTCCACGGATGTTGTAATACCTTTTCTGAGTAATCTCTGGGCGGGTTTGGTGATGGGGAACAGGTAATTATGCTGCCAGACACCTCCCAAACTAGGACCCCTTATTCTGCACCCTCTACATGGAGGGACCATGAGGTGCCCTTCTGAGTGGGCAAGGGAGTTCTAAGCACAGCAATCTGGGGCTGACCTGGGCTATTAAGATTTGTTTGTTCTTTATTGAGTACTGACAGAGCATTTGACTATTTGCAAACAAAATGGATGATACCGTATTGTCCCGAGTATAGGCCGCACTTTTTTCCCCTAATTTAAATCTTTAAATTAGGGGTGCGGCCTATAATCGGGATCCCCAGCTGCGGCGGGGAGCCCAGAGCCCTTTAAATCCCAGCCGCGGCGGGGAATCAGAGGGCTCTGGGCTGCCGCTGTGGCGGGGAGCCCTTTAAATCCCAGCCGCGGCGGGGAATCAGAGGGCTCTGGGCTGCCGCTGCGGCGGGGAGCCCTTTAAATCCCAGCCGCGGCGGGGAATCAGAGGGCTCTGGGCTGCCGCCGCGGCGGGGAGCCCAGAGCCCTTTAAATCCCAGCCGCGGCGGGGAATCAGAGGGCTCTGGGCTGCCCGCCGCGGCGGGGAGCCCAGAGCCCTTTAAATCCCAGCCGCGGCCGGGAATCAGAGGGCTCTGGGCTGCCCGCCGCGGCGGGGAGCCCAGAGCCCTTTAAATCCCAGCCGCGGCGGGGAATCAGAGGGCTCTGGGCTGCCCAACCTGAAACAATTATACGGTATATTGGAATTTTTTAAAAATAGCACCAAACTTTAAGGGTGCGGCTTATAATCAGGAGCGGCCTATACTCGGAACAATACGGTATTACTGTATTATGTGACCTTGCAGCCTACTTATGGTGGGTTAGCACAACCAGGCAGAGGCCCCAGACATGACCTCAGTAAACAGAAGTACTTGCACTTATTACTGGAAGAGGGTACTGGAGTAACAACCTAACTGCTGCTGATACTGTTCTTACTGAAGAGTTTCCCTTTCTCTCAGATGCACGGAGCACAGACACACTTCCTTTCAATATTACATCCTGAGACAGGAATCCTACCCTTTAGGAGGAGTCACACCCTTTAGGGGCTGTCCGTGTGTAAGTCAAATGACGCCCACTAAGCTAGCCAACACAGCTATATTACATGTGAGAGCACATCTGCATTAGTATTTATTTTTTCTACTATGATTAGGTACAGATAACCTAAGATTTCCAAAGGGGTCAGCACCTCCATTCAAAAATTGTTAGGGGTCTGCAAATGAAAAAGGTTGAAAACCACTGTTCTAGGGACTGTGCAAAACACTGGCCCTGATCTTGCCATCAGATTCTCCTGGGCAGTTCCTTATGTTCATTGAGGCCCCTTTAAAGTTAATGGAGCTCTGAACAGGTGTAAACATCTGATTGTGAATCAGATGACAGGATTATGGCCACAGAGTCTGTATATTTTGATATGCTGTGTTGTAAATTGATCCACTTTTTTTTATCTTACAGCATAGCAATATCATTACCTCCTGATAGGGTTCTCATATTGTAATATTCTTATGTGTTATTTCATAAGCATGTTTAAATACATTTCACAAGATTTTTAGACATAATATTACATCCTACATTTAAATGATGTAAAACGCAGCTGATGATATAGAACTGAACATAAAAGATCAGCTATAAAATAGCTCGTATGTGACCTTGGACCATGTTCCTCTGTTTCTTGCTGTTCAAAAAAAAACCCACAACCTTTTGTCTTTCAGCATTTTTGTTTGTTTGTTTTTTGTTTCTGTTAAAGTGCCTTCAGAAATAGCTATGCCCCAGTGCTCACACAGCAATATAGGGCACAGTTCTACCTCCCATTACACAGATGTAGCCCCACTTAAGTTAATAGGACTGCATATGTGTAACTAGGGTCAGAATTTAGTTGACAGATAGCAAAACAAACAGTTCCACTATGAATAGTCCTTATTAGATAATTCTTCTGTTTAAAGGGGACCCAGCTGAATCTATTTTCTCCCATTGCAGATGAACCGCAGGGACATAGAACAAACAGTTATTTAGGAATGTTTTGATATATTTTTCTATTGTTAATATGATTTGTTGATTTTTGCCTTGATCACATGCTGCTATGCCAACTCATAAGGTAGAACATTGTTGTTATGTTTTTTAATCAGTTTCATGTGTCCACAGAACATTTTCCTAACTCATTCTTTAAATGCTTCATTTTTCTCTCTGAACCACCCGTTGAGTCATAATTTAAGTGGGGGAACAATTCATCAGGAGGTGCTACATACAGTTCCCAATAGAGAGGGCCCAACCCTCTGCTACTGTAGGTTGGTATTCAAGCAGTGGTTTCTACAATAATTGCCTTTTGGCACTAGATGCACTTAACAGCTTCCCAATATATCAGAACCAGAGATGTTTCTGCATTCAGAGTTTTGCAACAGTTTAATCAAATTAAAAGAAAAGAGGGGATGGTGAATGGAGTCATGAAACGTGTATTGGAGCACCTTAATCTATTAGAACTGTTGTGCATTTCCAGTTAATCAATTACATGGTGCCTCTTCCTTTCCACCCACCCCAACTGTTAATGACTACCATATTAAATAAAGTCTTAAATAGTCTGCTAGGATGTTCACTGGTGTCTTGCAGGCAGACTGAGTGGCTGCCAGCTCCTTTGCTGTCCTATCTTAGGGTCTTTCACTGTCTGAACAGCTGGAGGATAGCATATAACGCTGGCAAGCGGCCACTATCCCTCTCCACACCCTAATTAAAACCACGGCAACAGCAGAGATAGGGAGGCCCTGACTGCAGCTTCATTTTATTACAACCAGCACCATTTTTTAAAATTATATATTTAAGGCTGGGTAAATGGTTCAACAAATATTTTTTTTTCTGTTTATACCTGTTTGTTCAAAATTATTATTTGCCAAGTAATTTCTATGAACAATTCTCAATCTGTAGATTGTGCACAATGTTAGACATTCCAGCTATGTTTGTTAGTTTTGATTAGAAACATAGGTCCACATGCTATATAGGAGGAGTACAGCTCATAGAGTCAGGTCTCTGGTGCAAATATTTGCATTTCAAAGCTCAATATTCACTTTTCACTAATATTCTCCGGTATTCAATTGTGTAGAATATTCATGGAAATTGGAGCATGAAAACAATCAAAACAAATTTATGTAAAGTTAAATGATGGTTGCAGAGGTGCCTTAATTATTTTGCAGCATTTGATCTGTTCTAAAACATTTTTAAACAAACTCAATGGGCGTCACCTGTGAATAGATCTTTTCTAACCAGGAAATGAATATTCCATTCATACTGTTGAGTGGAAGAAGAAAGTTTTCAATACAGATGAACCAGAATCTCTCTCAAGTATGATAAGAAGCCTCTCCTGTTTCTAGCACCTTTTCCCCAAACCAAATCTTTTCTGTACAGGAAAGGATCTTTTTTTAAAGTTTCCTCTTAAAAGGAAAAAAGATTGCTAAACACTTCCAAATAGCTACTGCTGCAGCAATGTTACAGATAGTATTAGTAAGTCCTTACCTGGTCATTTCCTATTCATCCTCAACCCATTAAACTAAAACCTTTACTATGTTGTTCTGGCAGAGATTAAAAGATATGACTACAAATGGTGAACACATACACCAGTTTAATGGTATACAATTGGATGATGTCTAAGCACCACCAATGCCCTCTTGAAATTCATAAAGGCCCTGATTCAGTAAACTATGTGTTTAAGGTCCTATTTAAGTCAGCGCGAATAGGATTTAAACACAAGCTTCAGTGATTTGCTTAATTAGGAGCAAAATGACTAACTTTTCTTGTAACCTGGGCCCTGATCAGGCCTTTTCTTTCCTTCTCTCCTTTTGTAATCTTTATGTTCTTCCTCTCCTCCTCCTCATGCTCTCTGAGTTGCATGCTAGACCAAACCATCAAAGTTTTATTCAATGGGAATGTAGGGGTCTGTGGCCATCCCTCCCTGTCAGTCTGGGAGGGAGGCCATGCCCCCTCGCTACCGCATACCTGTCAAGGCAATACTTAAGGTGGAATAAGCAGTCTGAAGAGCCCTGACTACGGTTGCTAGGCATCCAGTTTTCGAATGGAACGCCGGGACAAAAAGGGACCCTGGTGGCTCTGGTCAGCACTGCTGACTGGGCCGCTAAAAGTCCGGTTGGCCACAGTGGCTGGCTCCGCACAGCTCCCAGAAGCAGCTGGCATTTCCCTCCAGCTCCTAGGTGCACGTGCGGCCAGGGAGGCTCCGCGTGCTGCCCCTGCCTGTGGTGCCCGAGCACCGGCTCCGCAGCTCCCATTGGCCTGAGGTAAGTGCTGCCCGGAGCCCACACCCCCTCTTGCACCCCAACCCTGAGCCCCCTCCCACACCCAAACTCCCTCCTGGAGCCTGCACCACAAACTGCTCCCTTTCAGGATGTCTATGTGTATCAAGAGAAGGATTTTGTGCTGGTTAGACAAAATCAGAGATGCAACGCATGCAATAGATGACTAGGTGATGCACACAACCCAAAGTGGAGAATATCACTCCCATCCACACCCCAACGCCCTGCCCCAGCCCAGTGAAAATAAGTGAGTGAGCGAGGGTGGGGGAGAGTGAGCGAGCGACAGAGGGAGGGGGAATAGAGTGAGCAGGGGCAGGGCCTTGGAGAAGAGGCGGGGAAGGGGAGGGGCCTCAGGGCAGGGGCAGGAGGCAAGGCAAGGTTGTTTGGTTTTCTGCAGTCAGGAAGTTGGCAACCCTAGACCTGACCCTCTGGGCAGGGCAGAGCAATAAGCAATCTTTCGCCTGGCCTCCTGGCTCACGCAAATGGCAGATAAATGCAGTTTGCTTGAACTAAGGTGGGTAGACAGTCACCCCAGGGGTGGGGGCACCGAGATCCACCCTATTCCACCGGGTCCAAGCCCAGGGCCCTAACAGTGGCAGATGCTTCCACCACTGGGTCAGCGGGGATCCCACTCAAACACACTGATCTGAATTCTGGCAACACACCCAGACTATTGTCTGGTGTCCCTGGGACTGTACGTTGGTCTCCTGGGATTCCTCTGTCTCTCTGGGCTACACAGCCAGCAACAGTCTCAGTAGCTCCTGCGGGAATGGGTCAGTCAGGAGTCCCAGCACCTCCTCTGGGTCCTCAGCGTTGGTAGATCTCTGTCTCAGGTGCTCAGCATCAGGCGAGAGACATCTGCCTCCTTCTCTAGCTCTTGCACAACTGAGCTGCAGAGCCCACCTTTCAAACTTCCTGTCACACCCTCTGCTTCTGGTGTGGGTGTGGCTTGCCTGGCTCTGTCCACCAGGGGGCTTTGAATAGAACCTTACATCATAAAGTAAGTTGTGCAGTAAGGGTGTCAGACTCTGGCTCTTCAAGTATGCATGGAACAAAATAAGTGTACTATATGAAATACAGTAAAACTTTTGATACTCTCTCACAAAATCCCATCTGAAAAAATAAGCTTGGAAGCAGTAATGGTGAGAGGGATGTAATGGTGTTAGTAGGCAGCAGAATAGTCATGGTTTGGCAATGTGATATTGGTTTGCGGGGGAACAATGAAAATTTGGATTGCAGGTAAAAGGCATCATGTCACACATCAGGCAGGTCAGAATCCATCTCTAGGCTTTGAAATTGTATTCCGTTGTGGGCAACATATGACCAGAAAGTACTAACACAGAAAAAGCAGCAAAAATACTCACCAGGCTGAAAGGACTGACACATGAGGAAAAAAGAGCTAAATGTGTCTAAATGTGACTCAGTGGGTCTACCGTAGTAGGGAGGGGCATGAATGACAGTTCATGTGGACATACTGGTGCTAGCTCTCATTGAGCTAGTGCACTAGAAATAAGTGTAGGTGCAACAACATGAGCAATGGAAGCATTGGCTAGATGTGCCGCATGCAAACCGGCCTGAACTTCATAGCACAGCTAGCCCATTCCACCCTCACTGCTGCCTGCGCTACTGTGGCTTCTCTCTTATTTTTAGAGCACTAGCTCAGTGACAGGTAGCATGTGTCGACGTGAGCTGGAAATCACAACCCTAGCTCCAAGTGTAGACCTAGTTTAAGAGGGATATGCTAAGTCTGCGAATATTTGAAAGGTGTACATGCCAAAGATAGAGAAGGAGGGCTTAATGTGGTACACAGGAGTATAACTAGCAGCGATGGGTTGAAATTAAGAAAAGAAAAAGTGTGGGCTGAATACCAGAATAATCCTCCAGATAACATATGAGAGTGGGGAACAATCATCCAGGGGAAGTGGTGATAGCTCCATTGCTTGAGATATTTAAAACTATACTGAAAAAATACCTCATAGAAAATGTACTGTAAGGAGAAATGAATTTAATGCATCTTCCCAATCTCAAATTTCTATGATGAAGTAAAAACATTGGGGCCTGAAGAGCTGAAACAAAGTTACAAAGCTGATTTGGGTTCAGACCACAGCATGCTCCTTGAATCCATCTCTAGGCATCTCTTTGGCTTGCACCTCGATGACTGAAAAGCAGGTCCCAGGTGCAACTGTCATGGCTGTGATGTCCTGTCTTGTGTCCACTGAGCTCAGAGACAGAGCAAAAGAGAAAGTCTACTCCCTGGCCCTGCTCAGCCCAGTGGGCAGGTGTCCCTTCCCCCTGCTATGCTTTTCTTGTAAACACCATGCCAATATCTCTGTTACATGCACACATTCCTTGAAGCACATGTTTATTCATGCTGAGGGTAAAGGTGTGCAAACTTAGAGGTACTGATGAGATAATCATAATATATATACCTGTGTCTTCAGGAATCATGCATTTATACCTTCTCTCTTCTTTTATCCTTGAATTATAAAACCTTAGGGTAATCTTAACCTGGCCCAGTTAACAACTAAAAGTCAGGTAGTACAAAAGCTAAGGCTCCCACAGCATTGTTATCTGAGTTGAATGGCATGTCAGTGTTTTCTATTCCTTTGCATTGTGTTTAAATTTACAACTCAATGTATCTGCCATAAAATGTAGACTATAAAACACATGGGGATATGTAGAACCACCACCAATGTGACATCACCTTTCAATACTTTTAGTGAATTTTAAATGTGCCACATTGGCAATGCATGAACATTCTATCGGCCTTGTACAAGAGAGAGCTGACAAAGCCAGGTTCTCCACCCCAAGGTGTTTACAGTCCAAGACCAATTCCCCCATCTCTTTCCTCGAATCATGTGGATGCTCTACTAGGTGATGAGGGGATCAAGGAAGCACTTTCCCCTTGACCAGTGCACAGCTACAGCAGCAGGGGAAGGAGAAGATCCCAGAGTGGATGGTATGGGAACAAGAGAATATGGCCAGGCAAGTACTATGGTAAGGTTGGCATCATGTGCTAGAAAAAGCAGCCATAAGTTGCACCATATAGCACATCGGCTTCTCTGAGACATCCTACCCTCACTGAGGCTAGCTTCACACTGCTCCCTTTCAGGATGTCTATGTGTATCAAGAGAAGGATTTTGTGCTGGTTAGACAAAATCAGAGATGCAACGCATGCAATAGATGACTAGGTGATGCACACAACCCAAAGTGGAGAATATCACTCCCCACTCTCTCCACTCAATGCACAACATACCGGTACTTCTCTCTGTATTGGATTAACATTCACTTTGCATCTATTCAGAGACACACTTCCAAAGCAGGGTGCTTGTCTGAACTACGTGTGGTGGTAAAAATGGACTGGTAGTATCAAAAGAACAGGCTGTTTTATGGAGATTTCCAGTTGTTTTGGCTTTCAGTCAGTTTAAAAATGCTGTCAGGACAGCTAGAATGCTAATAGAAGGGGTAATTCATATCTTCTGATCCCAATCAGAATGAAGTAGTGCCCACATCATGGGGTGAGAATGAAAAATAGGGAAAAATTATACAAGCACTTTCAAACCAAAATAAACCCTCACATTTTGGACAAATATTTGAGTGGGTGAGGCATGCAGATCTGAAATACTTTCTGCTATCCATCCCTAATTTCATTTCCTATCTCATGTTGTGATCCAGGACGGCAATGCTCCAGCATGAGTCATTTTATCACATTCCAGATCTGCAATGAATAAAGCTATTCACTTTTATGGTGTGCTTTAGTTTTGCCAAATCTTGCAAATGTCTATTTTTTGTATGTGTTGTCACTGTCAGGAGTAACAGCTGACAGTGTAGGAATATATGCCAGTTACTAATGCAGGAAAAAATAATAGTGCCCTTTACTCACTCTATAATAAGAGCTCATTCCAGTTTAAATGTGGTTAAAATGTAATTTAATCTGAGCAGGAGATCATAATGAGTGCCTTAGTCTTGACTGTTGCAGTAGGGATGATTCGCCTATGTTAACAGGGCTATTCCATAAAGGTTTATGAATGAAATTTACTTTACAGGGTTTTGGCAGGACTTGATTGTCAGAATCTCTTGTTGGATTCAATCTCATAGGAAAATATGCTACGGGAAGGAATATTAATAATGGTACAAAATGTAAATAAAAGTAATTTCATATGAGAGATTGCCCAGAGAGCTGTACTTGTCGAATTAGAGTTACTATTGTTAGTCTAGTATATATGAAAAAAATGATTAGATGTTCTCGGTTTAAAAAGAAAAAGAACAAGCCTACCACCATTGTATTATATTTGCAGACTGTTCGAATGACTTATGTTTACAATACTTTACTAATAGCATGCACAGTTTGTGAGATCTACACCTAAGAAGTGGATTATATATTTTAAAAGATAAGTGTGTAGCAGAGACAGGATTAATACATTATCCTGATCTAATTTATTTAGTAACATAGAATTCCTCCAGATGGCTTTGAACAAGTAAGATTTTAACAGCAGCACTTACCGAATCTCCCTGGATAACTTTCTGCCTCAGTTTGAGTATCGTTTGAGTTTCCGCACAACATAGTTGCCAACTGTTCTTGACCAAGGCTCTAGCATAGTTGTTGCTCATTCCAGTTACAGAAACATGGTTGTTCTATAGCATAGACAGGAAGATATAAATGTAACAGTGAATGTTTCTAATCAGAAGCTGTCACATTCTATCCCTCCTCCAATGCCATAGAGGACAATTCTACTTCTGTAAATAAGGAGAAGCCCGCTCATTGATATTGCTCGGGTTTAGATACAGACAGCCATAGTGCTCATCTGATTTCCAGCATTCAAAGAGTTGAACTGTTTTGCTAACTACTCCCACATCATCCAACAGCGACTTTGAGAGTCTGTGTGGTCAGATGCCAACATGAGGACCCTGGGAAGGAAAGTCTGGGAAAGAGGCTATCTACAGTGATATAGCTTCTGGTAAATGGAACCAGGAGCTGGACAAGGAAATTGCAGCGAAACTCATTGAATCTGGTACCACCTGACTGAACAATCTGTTATCGGAGGAAATAAAGCCAAGTGTCACTGAGTGCAGAACCACGACTAGAAGGCTGATAACTAACACGTCACCTGATCATTTCAGCCAATGAGCTGGATGTACCGTAATTCCTGATACAAGGCCAGAGAGGAGGAAATGGAAATTGTCAAGGTAAGAGATGAAAACTTTTGACAGTGACACTGGAGAAGAATTTGGCAGCTTTTGGGAGATGGTGTTGAGGAAAATCTGGCAGCATTTAGTGGTATCAGTGGATGAGGGTGAGAATGGGGGTGCAGAAGATCTAACTCAAATGTTGTGAACTTACAAAACAGGGAGTATAGTGGACTTGTCATCAGTGTTGAAGAAAGGAGGGTTTGAGTAGAAAAATAATTTCAATTTTTAATATTTTAGGTTCAATAAGTTGACTTCAGAGCATCCAGGACGAGATTTCAAAGAGACGATTGGAGGTGCGAGTCTGGATGGAAGAGAAGAAAGGTCTGCATGCTGTTGGGTGGTAGCTGAAAACATGTTGCCTATGAGAAGAGTGGACAGGCAGAAGACAGTGATCCTATAACAGCCCAACTTGTTCCCTTTACTCCTCTTGGGCAGATCTTTCATTCTGCTTTTTCCCTGCCTTCAACTTTTCAAAAAGTTCTAAGTATTGCTACATCAGTGTGGATAACATAGTGCAGAGCTTCATTAAGTTGCAAATAGAAATTTCACCCTGACTGAGACACAGGTCACTGTAATTCACATCTGTGCTATACAAAGGACAGTTCTTAGTTTTGTAATAAATATAATAGAAATCATAAATAGAGGCTAAAAAGATTAACACTGAACATCTTTGTTATACTTCACATGACTGATTCTCCACTGCCCTTCACATTGTGCAGCCATTTACCCCTCATAGACTCATAGACTTTAAGGTCAGAAGGGACCATTATGATCATCTAGTCCAGGGGTCTCAAACGCGGCTCGCAGGCCGCATGCGGCCCGCAGGGCTCTTGCGTGTAGCCCGCCAAGCTCCTCGCGCGCGCCCCTCCCCCCGCTCCTCTGCCTACCCACGGGATTGCCCTTGTGGTGCTGCAAGCCCCACGCTGCTCTCTGAAGCAGCCGGCAGCACAGCCCCTTTGGGCCGGGGGGGAAGGGGAAGGAGGCAGAGGGCTCCTGCATTGCCTCCTTCCAGGCACCGCCCCCCGCAGCTCCCATTGGCCGGGAACAGGGAACCGCGGCCAATGGGAGCTTCGTGGGAGGTACCTGGAGGAGCGGCAAGAACAGCACATGCACGCAACCCTCCCCCTCCCCCTTGGGCTGCAGGGACACGGTTCCAGCTGCTTCCTGGAACGGAGCAGCGCGGGGGGACAGGGCAGGCAAGGAGCCTGCCCTGGCCCCAGTGCGCGCCGCTGCCACACCGGAGCCACTCTAGGTAAGTGGCGCCGGGCTGGAGCTCGCTCCCTGAACCCCTCCTGCACCCCAACCCCCCGCCCTGAGCCCCCCGCCACATCCCCCACCCCTCCTTCCCTCCCTGCCCGGGGCCCCCCGAGGCCCCCCCCCCCCCCCTGCACCCCGCCCCCCCGCTCCTGGCCCTGAGCCCCCTGCCGCATCCCGCCCCCCTCCTGCACCCCAACCCCCTGCCCTGAGCCCCCTGCCACATCCCGCACCCTTCCAGCATTCCCTGCCCTGAGCCCCCTGCTGCACCCCTCACCCTCTTGCACCCCACACACCAACTCCTTGCCCTGAGCCCCTGTCGCACCCTGCACACCTCCTGCACCCCCTGGGGGCAGTGCTGGGGTGGGGACTTCGGGGAAGGGGTTGGAATGGGGCGGGGAAGGGGTGGGAAGAGGTGGGGCAGGAGCAGAGCCTCATGGAAGGGGTGGAGTGGGGGTGGGGCCGGGGCCAGCGAGGGGGGTGTGTATCAGTGATGCGGCCCTCGGGTCAATGCACTCGTCCTCATGTGGCCCTCGTGGTCATTTGAGTTTGAGACCCCTGATCTAGTCTGACCTCCCGCATGATGCAGGCCACAAAAGCCGACCCACCCACTCCTGGAACAATTCTCTCCCTTGACTCAGCTGTTGAAGTCCCCAAATCATGATTTAAAGACTTCAAGTCACAGAGAATCCTCCAGCAAGCGACCCCTGCCCCATGCTGCGGAGGAAGGTGGAAAACCTCCAGGGCCTCTGCCAATCTACCCTGGAGGAAAATTCCTTCCCGACCCCAAATATGGCGATCAGCTGAACCTCGAGCATGCGGGCAAGACTCTCCAGCCAGACACTCAGGAAAAAGTTCTCTGTAGTAACTTTTAATATCCCATCATTGACCATTGGTACTAATTACCAGTGATGGCACGTTATTGACCTATTGACTAAGATCCCGTTATCCCATCAAACCATCCCTTCCATAAACTTATCAAGCTTAATCTTAAAGCCAGAGAGGTCTTTCGCCCCCACTGTTTCCCTCGGAAGGCTGTTCCAGAACATCACTCCTCTGATGGTTAGAAACCTTCGTCTAATTTCAAGCCTAAACTTCCCGATGGCCAATTTATATCCATTTGTTCTCGTGTCCACATTAGTACTGAGCTGAAATAACTCCTCTCCCTCCCTCTGATATATTTAAAGAGAGCAATCATATCCCCCCTCAGCCTTCTTTTGGTTAAGGTAAACAAACCAAGCTCCTCAAGTCTCCTTTCATACGGTAGGCTTTCCATTCCTCGGATCATCCTAGTGGCCCTTCTCTGTACCCGTTCCAGTTTGAATTCATCCTTCTTAAACATGGGAGACCAGAACTGCACACAGTACTCCAAATGAGGTCTCACCAATGCCTTGTATAACGAGACTAGCACCTCCTTATCTCTACTAGAAATTCCTCGCCTAATGCATCCCAATACCACATTAGCTTTTTTTACAGCCACGTCACATTGCCGACTCATAGTCATCCTGCGATCAACCAGGACTCCGAGGTCCTTCTCCTCTTCCGTTACTTCCAACTGATGCATCCCCAGCTTATAACTAAAATTCTGTTAGTCATCCCTAAATGCATAACCTTACACTTCTCACTATTAAATTTCATCCTATGACTATTACTCCAGTTTACAAGGTCATCCAAATCTCCCTGCAGGATATCCCGATCCTTTTCCGAATTTGCAATACCTCCCAACTTTGTGTCATCCACAAACTTTATCAGCCCACTCCTACTTTTGGTTCCGAGGTTGGTAATAAATAGATTAAATAAAATTGGACCCAAAACCGAACCTTGAGGAACTCCACTGGTAACCTCCCTCCAACCTGACAGTTCACCTGTTCAAAGCAAGTTTAATTTGCTGCCAAATCACAGGCATAGAGTTTTATGTCCACTTGGTACAGATTTAAGTGGCTATACAAGGTTCAAGACAGTGGGGAGTCTGGCCTCCATGTTATAACTGAGTGAACTTTAGGGCCTGAAACATTAAAGTGAGGAAAGATTGGGATCCCCTATGTGATGAGGTTGAATTTATAGGTCCCAATTCACCATTTAGCTACTTCAGTTTGGACACTGGTGTAACTCCATTAAGATCAATAATGTGCTTGTACTTCTTTACCTGTAACTGCATGGGCAAGCATATTACATACACTACTTGACTAGAGGGATGCAAATTGGAGCTCCCTGGACTCATGGGCATTCCACCCAGGGTGGATGCATCCCTAGTAGAGGTGCAGGTGGTGTGAGCACTGCCACTGTCTCCCAGAGATGGGCAACTTTATGGTACAGCTGGAGTTCCATGTGAGGCTCCAATTGTGCTAACTGAGAGCATCCCCCCATTGAGCTGGCCTCACCCCATGTTGTGATGCTTTGGGGGTTCACCCAGACTACTACGGGGTTATATCACTACCTGCCTTGTAACCTGGGTAGCTCTATGCTGTGCTGCTTTGGCTCAGAGTTGTGACACCAGCAGGCTGCTCACAGCACAATGGCTTCCCCCTGGCTTCCACCAGCTTGGTTACTCCTTGTAGGGTGTCACTAACACCCCTTCCAGTTCCAAACCATCTCCCCTGCAGTGTCCAGTCCCTGTTCCTGGACACAGACAGAAGTTATCAAGTTTGCTGCCTCCAAAGACACAGAGCACACCCCAGCCTGGTAGTTTGGCTGAGGAATTTACCCTTCAGAGTAATACACAGCACTGAGATGGTCTAGTAATCAAACAGGAATAACTTTATTAACAAAACAGATAGTTAAGTGATAAGTGAGAATAGAAGACAGATATGGTTACAATAAAACAAAACAAAACATGCTTTCTAGTGACTCAGACTTTTGTCATCTTTGTTTAATCAAGTTTCTCACCCGTAGTCAGCTCTCAGAGACTTCAACCCCTTTGTTTGAAGGATCCAACTTTCTCGGTTACAATAGTTCTGGCCCCCTGTCTTCATCCAGTGATAGATAACAAAATGGCTTTTTTCTTCTATTTATATCTTCTTAAAGTTCATCGTCCGAAGTTCAAAACTCCAGGCAGCTTCCTGGAGGGTGCAGCCTCCATCCCTGTTGAGATTGTTAAGTGGTCATCTGCCCTGACTGGCTGGCCTGTTGGCTTTGTTTACCTTACACGTAGATAACCTTTTCATTGTGTCTGGTCTCACCTTGCTTGATTTACACTGGAGACAGTCAAGCCAGCAAAACAGCAGTTCTTTTTCTAGGACAGGCTGAGCTTTGACACTGCCAGCCAAACACATTTTAGGAACATATTTACAGCACATATCTGTAGTTCTTTGTATACCACCTGGACATACATCACTCACTATTAATGACTAGCATGTTACCAGTTTGCATATGACACCTTACAGGTAATGACAGTGAGTTGGGGGCAAGGAGTGTGTCAGGCCTGATGAGAGTTATGGAATGATGTGCCCTCTGCCAATTGGCATTTGAGGAGCTTCCTGGATAACATCCATCACTTTTGGTGTCATGCTGAGCAACTTCAGTACCCTACCAGAAAAAGGAGTCATGGGCACTTTGAACCACTGCTAACCCCTTCTAACTAGATTTCCTGCTCCCAAGGGCCTGGGCCTCCATGTATATCACAGGGACAGAATCAGTCATAGGATGTAATTATCACAGTGCTAGTATAACTTTAGAACTAAAGGCTTAACTACTTTTTTTTAATATATAAAAATAACTTTCCTCTGAGGTCTGCAGAAAACAAAACTTCATAAAATGTAAAGCTAATCAAGTGGATGCACAAACTCCCCAAGGATTTTTGTGATCTGTTAGAATCCAGAATGTGTGGAGGATAGATGATAAATAAAAATCTATAAATGTTTCAAAGAAAAAAAATCAGTCTATTTATTTAGCAAAGATGGAAATATTAATGCATTTTGCTGCATGGAAGCATTATCTACCATGGATGGTTAGGGCTCATGCTTGCATGACTAAGAGTGATAAATGAGATGCGGCTACAAAATAATTGTTAGGCTATGAGTGTCCCTAGAACCTGCATACATGGATGGCAATATTAAGTCTATCACAATTTGTTATTAAGTAATGTATAAGTGAGATGAGAGAGCACAAGTATTTTTAAAAAATAAGATTAGAAGGGCTAGTCTCCCCCACTGACTGGTGTCAGTGACCCACCTCTTTTACAAGTTATAATATCCTTAATTTCACTAGGTGTATTACAAAAAAGATACTAGTATTTAATTCACATGCAGCTTCTTTTATATATCCTAAGCCTTGGATCTTTTAAATTTACACTGTATAATTCAAGTTCCTTCATAGCCCTTGATCCCATGTGGATGCAGCCAATAACCTATTTGTGGCTTTGCAGGGCAGATAGCTTATCATCATTTCCCCCCAATGATACAGCCAAACGCGGAAGGGTGCCTAGGAATGTCTAACCAAACTCTCCACAGGGGCTGGAGACTGGGGTCAAGCCAGGCAGCATTGCTATGTTAGCTGAGAGTTCACTGGGGTGAAGCTGTTTACACTTTGGGATTACTGTCAATGTACTGAGTTTTCCTTAAAGGGTATATAGCCTGTTCTGACTATGTACCAGCTTCTTAGTTTCTAACATTCAGACATTCTTTAAGAAACACTGTTACTTGGTGCCTGTCTCTGAATCAGACTAACTGGCTAATCTGCCTTCAAACCAGGGGGGAATCTGCTTGCTGATTAGCATATTGGTTTTCCCTCCTAATCTAGATGTAAGGCTCTCTGTGGTATAGTTGGGTCTGGTTTCTAAGTAATGTGCTCTGTCTAATGCTCTTTCAAGTGCACGTTACTGCTGCTAGAGCTGCAGGAGCCCCAGTCCCTGGGGAATCAAGTTTGCAGTAAGTGCAATGGCTGCTAATGCTGCCTGTAACATAATCAATTCAATAGGAGGACTTGATTTACAATGTTGGGTTCTGTCTGTCCTAAAGTACTGGAGATGGAAAAGGAGCCAAGCCAAGCTGAGGGAGTTTGACAATTCCAGCCTCACTGCCATGTGCCAAAATGGTCAATGATTTTTTATGAGTTCTTTGTGTAATAGCTGTGCTCACAGTGTGCTTTAAAATGGTGCTACACCAACTCCATAGCACTTAGCTTGAGTCACCTGGGAGAGAGAGAATACAAATAGTTAGATGAGCTCAGGGAAGCTATCATCCTTTCTTTGCCTATAGTAGATGCAGAGACGACGACCTGTTTTGTTACCAACTCTAAACTCAGCTTCAGCTTCTTTTCCCCACTGCTTTGATACACTGGGTATCAGGAACTTGAACTTTCCATTTTATGAACTCTTAGCAAACTGAATTTTCCTTGCCTGGTTCATCCACAAAAGTACAGTAAATTAGAGAGATTACAAGCACTAGGGCTAAAAACTGAAGAAGTGAGAACACAAGAGACAAGGGGAAGGACATAGCATTTTCTATTCTATCCATTACTGCATAGAACATATAATTTGTATTTTCTGTAAACTGTGATACCCATGGTTCACTGGAATTTCTTTGCAGTTGTCTGGAATAACCTGCCATTCATATTCCTAAAAAGTTGAGTACAGACCTAGGCACTGATCATCTTATTATCCATTTTGCCTCTTATTCATTACCTTCAGCATGGTTCTGCTTGGACAGGAGAATGAATACACATTGCAAATGCCATTAAATAAAAATTTATTTGCTCTGTATTAATGTATCCTGTGCATTTCATGACTGGGTCCCTCTGAGATGTCTCCAATGAAGAAAGACCAGAATAAGGGCTACTATCCACCTCAGGATCTGTGTAATGCTAATGTTTTGCCTGCTTCTATAATTTTATCTGGTTTCTGTTGCTTTTAAGATGGGACATGTTCAGACTTACTGCTCTAGGTATCTGTGTTATCCTCTCAATGCTGACTAATCCACTCTGCCTTCAATCTTGCGAACTGTAGATGAGTGTCTAGGAATGAAAGTGTATGTTTTTTCCTTTGTATTAGAGAACAACACCAGAGCTGCTTCCTAATGACCTACAGTAGGTGAGTTACATTATGCTTGCTGTGTTAGAATACTTAAACAACAGCAAATTTTCCATTGATCCGACATTATGCTGTTTCCTGAAATTATCTATGTGGGAAATAAAAGATGGAATGTAAGGGCAGAATGAGCTTCTCATGCAGAGGTAATGTTTGAATTCCCAGCTTTGCATTAGTGGACATTATTCTCCATAAGCTGTTTGTGGCAGATATAGTTGAGCAGCAAGAGATAAGCTGGACAGGAAATCACTGCGCTGAAGCTGTACCCTGAAGAAGAAGTAGGATAGCACAAAGTTGAGGTCTTTAGATGAGGAGATAAATATCAAACAGTACTATTCTAGCATAGGCTACATTTATTTTTAATGGGCACTGGCTTGTTAACATCAGAGTCTGCTCAAGTCTTAACTTAAATGCACAAACCTGAATTTCTCATGGGTAATCACAGGGAAGGTATTATGGAAGTAGTGGTACTAGCTGTACACTTCAGTAGGTTAAGGACTATTGAATTCCTATTTAAACACTGGCTTGGCTCTCTCTCTCTTTTTATCACAGGCTACAGAACAGAGTTAGGCATGTACAAGAACCTATTGGAAGGTGTACCTATTGGGTTCCGGGAAGTGGGCACCCGCTCTGGTCCAGAAAGGGTTAAAGCCAGCCCTGGGACAGGGCTGGGAAGGAAAGCCTGGGCTGATTGGGGAAGCAGCGGCAGCTGGGTCATGCCCCAATCAGGCCCAGCTGGTCCCTATAAGAGGCTGCAAGCCAGAAGCCCTCAGAGAGAGAAGGGCCTGGCTGTAGGGATCTAGAGACAGGATACCTGCGTGGAGCAGGGCTGGGGAAAGGCAGAGGCGCTGGGGAGCTCTTGCTTGGAAAGCCCCAGGCTGCAGCCTAGCAAAGGCCAACAGGTACTGGGAGTCTCTCTCTGCCTTCAGAGAGAGAAGGGCCTGGCTGCTGGGAAGCTCAGGGTGCCTAGAGTGAGGCAGGGCTGGGGAGCTCCAGGCTGGCAACGCCCAGGCTGCAGGGCCTTGTCCAAGGCCCCAGAGAGGGGCAGCAGGTCCAACCCCAACCTAGCCTATGATGAGTGGCTGACACTGCAGTCTGCCCCAGGGCGCGGGGGCTAGTTGGAGACTGGCAGTAGTCTACGACTGAGGCAAGGTGGGGATAGTGGGTGGAGGGTTCCCCTGGGAGGGGGAGACCCAGAGAAAGGGGCACCGGGGTCCTGGGAGGGACATGGGCCAGTGGTAGCTGGATCACCAGCCTGAAGAGGGTGCTCCAGATGCTGGAAGAACTAATCCCCAGGATGACCAGCAGAAGGCGCCGCAGCGGTGAGTCTTACAGAAGGGGGAAGAAAAGGGATGATAATGATTGTGGAAATGAACCTGAACAGCATGATCCTGAGGTTTCACATCGAAAATGCTGTCGGTGCACATGAAACTGAGTGCAAGCGTCAGCTAGGAAAATGAGCAAGCGAGAAGGAGGTAAAAAGGGAAACAGTCTCAAAAAAACAGCTCTGAAAAATATTACAGAAACATTGATTGGTAAATTCATTGTCTATTGGGCTTGGGTGGGCATGGAAATTACTAATGAAATTGATGAGTTCTCTTTATACAGAGCTGAATTACAACATGAAGTAATTTTTACCCTATTTAATGCAAAAGTAGCATATTCTTTTCCTCCTGGCTCCAAAGGAGGCATCAGAGAAATAAAATAAAAAAGAAAGATGAGTAAGGCACTTAGAGTTTTACTGGCAGAGCTATGTCAATTAAGGGTATGATTTTGTTACTGGCAAAGGTATGCTGCTAAGAGCACTAGTGCAGATGCAGTTATGGCAGTATAACTGTGCTTATAGCTGTATAGCCATTTCTAGACAACAGAACTGTGTCTGCTAGAGAGCTCTGCTGGTGTAACTATGCCAACGAAACCTTCCTAGGGTAGGCAAAGCTTCAATAGCCTCAGACCACAACAGTGGGGTCTTGATCCAATAATACAAGTAATATATCCCAGGTGAAAACCCATGGGAAATGGCTGGGTTGCATTTACAAGGCCAGGGAGCAAGTGTCTTCCTTTGAACCTGACTCCTTAAGATACGGCATACTAAGGAGAAAGCAATAATAAAGGAGAAGTCAAATAAAGTACCCCATCTCCTCCACCATTCAGGTATACCGGGGGTTTTCTAGAGACCTGCATCAGTCAAAGATGGACACGAGGAGCTTGAGTGTTACCACCACGTTGTCTAGTTGCATTGCAAGAAGATAGTGCTTAGGGGCTCCTTGGGCTGTCCCAAACCAATACATAGACCCAGTTTTTGGAAGGAACTTTTAGATTTGTGATACACCTAGTAATCAACAGCACCTGCTTTTGTCTGAAATACACATAAATGTCTCAGATTTCTAGGGATGTGGCCTAACACCTGATTGTCATACAGTGAGAGAAAAAGCCAATCCAAAAGCACAACTGAAACAAATGTATTGCCTATAAATATGCACCAAATGCATCCTTTGAATGTTGTTTTTGTAGTATCTCCTCCATTTTCTGTAGTATCAGGTTGTCATCCATTCTTCATGGGGGATGGAAATTGGAACTGGTCAAAATTTTTCAGAATACTTCATTTACCAAAAAATGCAGTTTGGGTCAACCTAAAACTATCCACTAATTAGACCTGATTAGTTGTATCTGGAAAAAATTTCAGGGCCTGCTTTGGAGGTGTGAGTGACAGGGAGGAAGAGGGGGAAGATAGGGGAGAGAATTGTCCTCTTATAACCTTTAACCCAGCAGTTAGGGCACTTGCCTGGAATGTGGCAGATCCAGATTTCAGTCCCCCTCCATGGAGTGGGGATCATGGCTGGTCAGGCCTAGCGAGTGGAGCCAAAGTCAGACCTCATAGGTATAGCTGGAGCCAAGGGCCAGAACTGAAATTAGAAACCAAAGCTGAGGATCAGAGATAGTCATAAGCTAGGCAAAGGAGCAGGATCTGTCATAACAGCCAGCTGGGGACCCACCTAATTCCATGGACAACTTCCTGGTGTACCCTCTAGGCTTAAGGAGTGCACCTAGACCAATCAGGTGCTCTCCAAGCACTGCTAATCTGGGGCAGCATATACAGTGTTGCTTGGTTCCATAAGTATCACAGTCCTCAATTGCTGCTCTGCCAGAAGGCAGCATAGGCATGGTAATCACTCAGACCAGCAGGCCCAGGTTGCAGCCCTATGTATCCTCCCACAGGGACTTGAACTCAGATCAAACCTACAGCCTACGTGAGCTCCCTAACCATCAAGCCATTCTAGGGCAGGTCTTACTTAATTTCTCCTGTTGAAGCTGTTCCACTTTGTATAAATACTTACATATTCACTGGAGTAGGGATTGGAAATCAGAATTCCCCCAGTAGTAGTAATGGGCCAAAAAGAAAGAGGATGACTATATCCTGGTGATTAAGACACTCACCTGGGAGGGAGTGAATCAGGCAGAAAGAGTTGAATCTACATCCCCTCCCTCCCAGGTGAGTACCTGAAGCACCAGACTATTGAGTCATTTTTCTCTCTGCCCCAATGAATATTTAAGTATTTATACAAAGTGGAACAGCTTCAACAGAAGAGATTGAGAGTTATTTGCCCCAGAATAGTTTCATAGTTGGGGCATTCACTTAGGGGAGAGGGGAAGGAAAAGACCTGAGTTCAGGTATCTTCTTCAGAGTGGGGATTTAAACCTCGGTCTCTAATATCCCAGGCAAACACCCTAATGACTGGGCTAAAGGTCACAAGGGGTGGTTGAATAACTCCTCCTCCACATATTTTTCAGTTTGCTGAGTAGTTACCCAACTCTATTTGAAAAGTGATTTATTTAAAAAAAATAAATAAAAGAAAGGAGGGAGGAAGTTTAAACAACTAAAATTAGAATTTTTTTTAGTGACTAAGGTTTTATCCCATCTAAACAGTGAAACTTGATGCTAGGGACTGGAATCCTACTGTGGAAAGATTATAAATCAATAATTGCAATACAATTACTTTTATCAGTGAAAAGCACTATGAAGTCAGATTCCTGAGACTGTTTAAAGTACTGTGCCTACAGGAATAATAAAGTTGAGAGGTGATTTTGTGCAGATGGTTTTAGTTGCCACAATGACTTGATAATATAAATCTGATTATCGTCAACTCAGATTGTTTCAGGGATTCAGACAAAACTCCTGTTTCACCTAAAAGCTATTGTTTGTTTTTGGATGTGTCAGTCTTTCGATCTTCATGGTAACTGATGAATCCTTTGGTCAGTGGCAATGGCCCATCACTGAAACATCAACAGTAAACAACCCATTTCAGCACTTCAAATCTGGGAGCTGCAGAAGTCTGATATATAGTATATGAAGGTAGATAAAATTAATAAGTGATCCCAGCCAGAGGGAGCATGTTTGTATAATTTTTGTTGGTGCCCAGAACGGGTCCAAGTCCCATCCCCTCCACACCTGCCTTGTAAGCTGATATATAATTTTAAAAAAATGTAAAAATGTGATGGCTCGGGGAGGGGGGGGGCTGGTAATGATGTTTGGGGTGTGGGAGGGGCTCAGGCAGAGGGTAGGGGTTGTGGGGTGGGGGTTGAGGGTTGTGGGGTGGGGGTGAGGCAGGGGTGAGGGTTGTGGGGTGGGGCTGGGGATGAGAGGTTCATGATGTAGGAGAGGGCTCAGGGCTGGGGCAGAGGATTAAGGTGTGGGGGAATGAGGGCTCTGGCTGGGGATGAGGGGCTTGGGGTGCAAGCAGGCTGCCCCAGGGATGGGGCCAGAGCCTTCTCCCCGCCAGCAGCAGCGAGCTCTGGGGGAGGGCCCCCCTCCTCCTCAGCAACACACTCACCTCACACCACTGTCACTGCACGTGCTCCTAGGGCCCCTCTCAGGTCCAGGAAGCCCCCTTGCCTCCCGTGTGGTGGGTGCCAGGGTGGGGTGGGGGGGCTGCCATCACTTGTGCGCCGCCTCCCCTGCTGCTGCCACTCACTGTAGCCTCACTGGGGATTGGGGATGGGGCTGCCCCTTGCCCAGCGTGGGGCAGGAGCGGTGACTGCGGGTGGGGGGACCTCCTGGGCTGGTGGAGGGTCCCGCCAGAAAAGGGAAGGGTCCGAGGCAGAAGGGCAGGGTCACCCTGCCCTGGCACTAGTGAATGGGGGCACTAGGACCTTGCAGCGGCAGTTGATGTCGGGAGCCAGCAGATCAGAACGCAGCCAGCATGGAGCTCTAGGTGGGTGGCAGGGAATACTCGGGGGAGGCCTGGGGGGGTGGCACATGGGGCCGGGGAGGAGACCCAGCCCCAAACATTGGTGGAGTCGGGCCCCCAGGCCCTTCTTTCTTTGTGATGCATGTTTACAGCTTTTGGTTCATCTTTTTTATTTGACCCAGGGTCTCTTCAGTTTTCTATTTCTAGAACAACCAACAACAATTATAGTCTGTATTAAAGGCCACACTTGGCTTTAATTACATGTTTACAACTTCTATTAAAGTCAGCAGAAGGCCCACATGTACATCCAAAGCCAGTTAAAATGTATTTTTAATTTAGACGATTACATCAATCAAGTACTAGGCATAGATCTCCAGGAGGATGCCCATATGTGTTTAAATTCATCTAGCTGCTCATTTTTATATCTATCGCTCAGATTCATATACCAATCTAAACATTTACATTATCCAACAGCTTCCCATTTTAAAGGCTCACTTTCTCAGCTAGTAAGTTATTGGTTGCTAGCAAGAGTTTTTTGTTATTTTGTTTATGCTCATTGGGATGCTTTGTTCTCCCCATTAACCAGTAAACAGAGAATGCACTCTTTCACTCCTTCCACCTGGTAAGGTCATCATCACTTCCCCATTCTTCTTAAAAGCCACAGAAGACACACAGGCTTTGTAGTGTGCCCTGAAGATCAGCAGGAACATGAAGGGAAACAAGTAACCAGTTCAAGGAGATAATAGGGGGACTGAGGAGCGCAACCATCCCATTTGGTGGCCTTTAGGCATAAATGTGGTGCCTTTTCAGGCCAATAGATAAAATTGAAGGTGGTGCCAATGTGACCTTAAACACCCCTGTATTCACACCTTACACCCTAATCTTACAACAAAATTAGCCTTGTGATGTACCATTTGAAAATTAATAACGCTGGTCAATAATAACATAGTAAAATTTATGTAGAAACATATGTCAAGTTATGCATTCCCCTGTATGAAGTTACTAGCACATGTTCAAGACCAGACAGCCTTACCTAGATAAAGGTGTTAAACAGACCTATCCTAAACAAAGGAATGTGGGTTTACCTCAATATACATAAGCAGTAAACAGAGCCATCAAACTAACAAGAGGAGGAGATTGTAGGAAACAGGACATTTTTTCTCTTTAGCAAACAATAAGGAAAGAAAACAGCATGAAACTTTCTTCAGATTCCATTTTGCCTTCCTCACATCTTGAATAAACTTTTCAAGGTGTAGCCTTCAGAAGAATCCACTTCAAAGGCTCAATGACTATAAAAGAAAGGGGCAGAGAACCCCAAGTTCTTTCATATAATATGGCAAAGGAACCAGCAATTTGGGCTCATGGCGGAGATTATGACCAAAGAAAGAGAATCAGACATTTTACTGGAAATCTGTGGATGAATTAAGCCATCTTGAACAAAGCCTAGACATTGCTAGATTAAGGCTATGTCTGCACTACCACATTAAGTCAACCTATGCTACGCAACTCCAGCTACGTGAATAATGTAGCTGAAGTCGATGTACCTTAGGTCGAGTTACCATGGAGGTCGACAGGTGAAATTCTCCCATTGACTTACCTTACTCTTCTTGTCGGGGGTAGAGTCCAGGGGTCGATTGGAGAGCAATCTGCTGTCAATTTCACTAGACCCGCTAAATCGACTGCCAATGGATCGATCCCAGCTGTAGTGTAGATGTAGCCAAATTTTTAGATTTTTAGATGCATGTTTTCACTTTTATTTGCTTGAAACCGTTTCTAATTTCATCTTATACTTGAACTCGCTTAAAATCTTTTGTTAATAAACTTGTTTTACTTTTTATTAAAACACCGCACTTTTGGTTTAGATTAAAGTGTTGGTTAACTCCAGTTCCAGTGGTAAGCTTTTCAGGTTTTGTCTGTTTAGAGGAGCAAAGAGACCTTATTATTCGTTTGAACATTGCAGGAGAGGACTGGACATCTCGGAGCACACATGTTTGGGAAAGTTCAGGGCTGAGGATGTGTTGGAAGGAGGAGGGGGGTTGTCACCTGCTAACCTCAACCAAGTCTGGTAAAGACAAGAGTGTCTGATAACGTTTTGATTCAACCACTTTGAATCCGAGTGGTACAGCATTCAGAACACAGCGTACATGCTGATTGCCTGGTACACACACAAGTAGAAAAAACATTTTGGGGCACTTATATTATAACCCTAAGTAGTGACACAGCCTCTCAGTGGTCTGAATTGAACCCCAGAATATGACAACCACCAATGCCCCATCTCCCTCCCTCCCTCCCCCCCCCCACTGCTTAAAACCTGGCTCCACTACTGCTCCCACCTAAAATGTCCTTCAAATCCATTCTTGAGTAAACCAAGGGACTGCTAGCTAAAGTATCTCAGCTGAGATCATCAATGGTGGAGTCTCCATCCAATCCTTGTGATTTCACAAGCTGTGTCAATTGGATTTTAGTGACTGAGGCTATTTGATTCTTTCCAAGACCATCATCCAGGCTTAAGATTTCTCTCCCTGCCAACTTAATAAAGTTCCACATTACACTCTGAATTGTGAGCCATGTATCTCTTACCTCCAATTTTTCATGTTAGTCACACATGATCCTAGAACACTGATTTACTGCAGATGTAGTTTAAATGCCAAAAACCAGTAAGCTAATATTTACTTTCTCCTCTTTTTCACAAATAAATAAGCAAACTAGGCTTCATATTGCTGGTGCCATTCCTTCATTGCAGCAATGTTTTTCAACCTCAGAGTAATTCCTTCAATTAGAGCAAAACAAATCCTTATTTTCCCTCTAGGCATCATTGAAACTTCTGACTGGTAAATTTAGTAACTTATTCCAATCACTGACAGCATTGAGTCTCCTATAGGGGTGCCCTATGGCTACAGTTGAGACTATTTCCTGAAAGTTCAAAATAAATGCCCATTACTGTTTAAGCCACTTAATTCCTTGCTCCCTTACAGAGCTGAGTGGAATTTGGAATTTCCATCCCATACGAAATTGACATTTCAAGATTGTTTTCATTCCAAAATGTGATAAAGACTAAATTTTGAAGTCTTCCTTTAGAAGAATTCTAAAGAAGAATTTATGAAAAAAAATTACATTAAGAAATGATGTACCATCTCCTATAACACATCCACAGTCATGAGTCCTATGATGCACCACAGAGGAAATGCCATCAGAAAATCATTTTGTCTGTAAATTCCCAACCAGCTATACTCCCTAACACTTATCCCATCAGGATTTTTTTTTAAAAACCCTTCATTTTTTCTACAAAAGTATATATATAAATTCCTCCCGCCTTCTCGCCAGTTCGTCAGCTGCAGCCCAAAATGATCCATTCAGTGCGACTCCAGGGGGAAGAAGCTCTTGCACAATATTTTTCTGCAAGTCTATAAACTGTTGCTCACCCAAGCAGCAGATATAGGCTCTCTCAGCCACATCCACTGAAAAGACACCATCACACAAAGTAGTCTTTTAGGTAGCTAGGATTGAACTAATTTAAGACTTTACAGATAAGCCCTTTGCATTGCACCCAGAAATGAACTCCCCATCAGTTCAGATTACAGAAGATTCGGTGTTATACAATGAAAACATTAAATAGTAGGCCACCAAATTCTAGACTGGCTGAATTTTTTTAAACAGGTTTTCAGGTCTAGCCCTAGGTAGAGCACATTACAACAATCCAACCGCAAGCTGACAAGGTCCAAAGTAACTGTAGCAATGTCCGTATTGAAAGACAAAGTTTGCAAAGTTCTAGCCAGTACAATTTGTATGAGGGTGGTAGCATCAATGAAGACTTTTGTTGAAACTCCAGCCTTTAAAGGGACATTGCCAACTTAAAAAGAAATGTAAAAACTTTCCCCCTACTATGTTACAAGCCACATATATTATTATACTGGAAAGAGATCAGAGAAATAATTATTTGTCTTGCAGACGCTTTATCCATTGATCCTCTAAATTTTTTGAATTGAACAAAAACAGCAAAGCTCTTTGGGGGCAGGGAATGTCTTTTTTCATAAGAGTCTGTACAGTGGAGCACTGATGCCTGATTGGGGCCATTAAGCACTACTTTAATACAAATAGAGCTGGTCAGAAATTTCTAGATTTCTAACTTCATTTTCAATAAAAGTCTCAAACAATTTTTGCTTGGAGTTAGCTTGATTGAGTAGAGAGCTTGTCAGAATTCCTATACAAAAGAAATTTAGATAAAGTTTTTAAAAAGTTAAGTTTTGAATGCAAAATGTAGTAAAACGTCTTCTTTGGAGCACCTCTAAAGCAAGTCTTTCAGATTAAGAGCACGTGTTTAAACTGAGCTTTCATCTTGAGGCAACCAAGCTAGAGTGCTACTGAAGACAGCCAGAGTTCTTTTACAGTGATGCCCCAAACAATATAAACAAAGGATGCATGTGAACAGGTTTACACTAGAACCTCGGAGTTATGAACAACAGAGTTACAAACTGACCAGTCAACCACACACTTCATTTGGAACCAGAAGTACTCAATCAGGCAGCAGCAGTGACCAAAAAATAAATAAATAATAAACCACAGAAAATTCAGCACAGTTCTGTGTTAAACGTAAACTAATAAAAAAGCAGCATTTTTCCTGTGCAGAGTAAGTTTCAAAGCTGTATTAAGTCAATATTCAGTTGTAAACTTTTGAAAGCACAATCATAATGTTTTGTTCAGAGTTACAAACAACCTCCATTCCTGAGGTGTTCAACTGAGGTTCTACTGTAATTTGTTTCCTAGGAGATGCCCCAATAAAGCAGTTGTCCCAATTTGCCTTGTCCCTTTGAATAAATTATAAATACCTATAGTACCTTTTGTCTCAAAGCACTTTACAAATGGCACCTATCTGAACTGTAGTGATCTCTGAGCTGATGGAAAGCAAAAAACAGCACACTGTACCACAGTGGGGTGCATGGGTTGCATTTGTGCAGGCAAAATGTACCACACAAGCTCTCTAACATCTACACAGAGCCAATAGGGATGCAATTAAGGTCTTGTCTGAAAAATCCACACCATAAACTCCATGGAAATCAGTCTATCCACCTTAAGGATGTAGGGCTGAGACAACGCTCCTTAGATCTGAACTTGCAGCTTCAGGGAGACTAAATATATCAGACCACTAAGCCATCTCCTCCAACAAACCCATAGAAAGTTTTACTTTTTCTTACCATTTTCTTTTTAAAATCAGCTGCAGAAGAGACCTGTTCTGCCAAACATTTCCCCTCCCTTTGCCATCTCTCACCACCCTTCGTGTTTTGGAAAAGGCCCTAACCCACCTACAATGCAGCGGGACATTTGTTTTCGCTTGTGCACATGGCTGCCCTTTGCTCTGCCAAGCTGCAGGGAGCACCTAATAGCTTATTTAGTGTTTTACATTTTGAAAGCACTGTACAAACATACTTTAGTCCCCATAACCCCTGTGGGATTTTAAATTTAACGTCAGCTATCAATTGCCAGGGTTTCTAAAACAATTGTTTAAAGAGGGCCTTTCCCCCCCCCCCCGTTTCCTCCTCCTCCCCCCCCCCCCCCCCACTTCATTCATTTTTGAACTGTACATCTGACATGCGTTTAGAGGTAGGGAGCAGGGCATCATGCAGGGCACTGGAAATGGGGGTGGGTGAGCAAGGAAAAGAGAATTCTATGGGACACTGGGAGTCAGGGAACCTTCCAGCACTTAGTAGCTCTTCATATTCTCTGGCTCTGTGATTCAATTTCCCTTTAGTCCTCATCTTTGCCCTACACCCTCAGGCTCCATATTTCGACTTGTGCAACCTCTTTTAATTTTCCCTCAGTCCCACAGGATATACCACACACATTAGAACGTAATCAAGTCCAAAGAAGACCCCACTTACCTGGTAAAGGGCCTTGGGATGAGCTCAAGTGATAAGGAAGAGGTAATCATGACTCTTCCTTTTGCAGGCACTAGTGGCCCAGCAACTGAAACCAAGATATCTGAAGAGTTTATGAAGAAAGGAGGACAGTCATTCTGGATACCTGATGGTAGTGTGGAGGAGTGGGGAATGGGATGGATGAAAATGACAGGAAAAGGTAATTGACTTTGACATTCTAACTACTGATGCTGGAGCCATATTGAACAGGAGCACAGCTGGTGAGCATGGTATGAATGGAGACAGTCTTTTTAAAGTTGCTCAAGCCTTTTTAAACAAAAAAATCCAAAAGAAAGCTTAGCTCTCCATCAGTTACCTGGCACCCCCATAAGTCTTCTGAAACCTAATGGGCCATAGTAACATTCCTAGTTGGTCAGTGAATAGCTTCCAAATATGCTCTCACTAATCCCCAAAATCATTCTGTGCACTAGATCACATTGAGCCTTCAGATAAACCACTTGAATTATTTAGGTCAAGCTGTAACACCGGCAGATCCCAGTCGTCAGCGGGCGGGATTAAACTTTGGACCTCTGGAGCTTAATGCATCAGCCTCTATTGCATGAGCTAAAAGCCACGTGGCTCTTAGCTAAGGCTGTAGAGCAAACTCATTGATCTCTCTCTTTAAGTGGTCTTGGTGCCACTAGATGGGATAGAACACCACACCCAGAAGGTGTGTGGGTTTCAAAGCCATTCTTCTTCAGACAAGATGTGCTATGAAAGCATTAGAAGACATTTCAAAACACAATTAATATCTTGTTTTCCTAATTGTGCTTTTTAGGCAATATTATTTTTATTAGTTACGCTCTAGCCACAAACCTAGGATGCAAAAATCAAAGTAGAAATGACATTTTTGTTTGTTTCAATATGTCTCTCGTAGGAGAGGCACAAAAAAGGCACAAAAATGAAAAGGAGTTCTTACCCTTTAACTACGGAGAAGCCACCATAGTACTTCCCATAACACAAATTAATGTAGATTCATGTATACATGATCATTAGTCATTTTGCATGGAGTAACTGACTTGTCCAATATAAATACTTACTGGGGGAAATTGGATACAAGTTACTTGCAAATGTCCAACAATAAAGATATTGGGAGGAATACAGATCCTGAGCTATATTGAATTATTAGGACCTTTAACATGAAAAACCCTATGTTCCAGGAGTGCTGGGCAGCAACTTGGCGGGACATCCATAGGCTCTGACAGGTACCACATCTGAGGAAGTATAAACAGAAAGTGGCTTTACTTGGTCTAGTGAAGATTATTAGCACACCACTGCCTCAATCCTCAGACATTACTGTGGCCTAGTGGGCCACTGTCACAACATGCTCTACTCACCACTAGAGCACCTCCTTCTGGCCATGTCTGGGGATTGGCTCTGCCAGTCAGACATCCCTTCCTGCAGTTGCTCACTTTGTCTTGCTTTCTCATGACTTGGCTGCTCCCGCTTTGTAGCTTGACCCTCCAGTCAGGTCACTCTAGTTTTCCCCTACCAGGTATGTATCAAAGTCTCCCAGGACCCACTCTCCAAGACAGTCTTCCCTTTTGATGCCCCTTAATAATGCCATTTCCTTAGTGGCTGGTAAAGGAAGCCAGGCCCACCCTTTTACACTAGGTTCCAGGCCAAGGACCCTACAACAGGCAATCAAGGTCTGCATAATCCTAAGCCTTACAGCTGTATCTCTAGACTACTTCCTACCTTGCCTTTTCTCACCCAAAGACAAGACCCCATCCTTCCTTTCTGTGCTCAGCTGCTTGGCTTTATATAGGCCCCTCCTATTCCTGTCCAGCTGAGCTTCATCTTTAATTAGTACTCATTTCCCTCTGGCTCCTCCTCCTCTGTTTGCAGCCTTGGTGGTTAATTGACCCATCTGGTCACCTTAATACCTTCAGGCTTTGTGTGGGGTGGATACCCCATCACAGTACCTTGGTTAAGGAACATGTGTGGAGCAGTCTGTCGGGTGCTGGAACAATTTTTATAGTGGTGGTGCTGAGACCCATTGAACCAAACTGTAAACCCTACTTCACCAAAGGCAAGTCGTGCCTGACCAACCTGATTGCCTTCTCTGATGAGATAACTGGATCTGTGGATATGGGGAAAGCAGTGGATGTGATATATCTTGACTTTAGCAAAGCATTTGATACAGTCTCCCACAGTTTTCTTGCCAGCAAGTTAAAGAAGTATGGATTGGATGAATGGACTATAAGGTAGATAGAAAGCTGGCTAGATTGTCGGGCTCAATGGATAGTGATCAACGGCTCGATGTCTAGTTGGCAGCCGGTATCAAGCGGAGTTTTGTTCAACATCTTTATTAATGATCTGGATGATGGGATGAATTGCACACTCAGCAAGTTCGCAGATGACACTAAGCTGGGGGGAGTGGTAGATACGCTGGAGGGTAGGGATAGGGTCCAGAGTGACCTAGACAAATTGGAGTATTGGGCCAAAAGAAATCTGATGAGGTTCAACAGGGACAAGTGCAGAGTCCTGCACTTGGGAAGAAAGAATCCCATGCACTGCTACAGGCTGGGGACCAACTGGCTAAGCAGCAGTTCTGCAGAAAAGGACCCGGGGATTACAGTGGATGAGAAGCTGGATATGAGTCAGCAGTGTGCCCTTGTTGCCAAGAAGGCCAACGGCATATCGGGCTGTATTAGTAGCAGCATTGCCAGCAGATCGAGGGAAGTGATTATTCCCCTCTATTCAGCACTGGTGAGGCCACACCTGGATTATTGTATCCAATTTTGGTCCCCCCACTACAGAAGGGATATGGACAAATTGGAGAGAGTCCAGCGGAGGACAACAGAAATGATTAGGGGGCTGGGGCACATGACTTAAGAGGAGAGGCTGAGGGAACTGGGGTTATTTAGTCTGTATAAGAGAAGAATGAGGGGGGATTTGATAGCAGCCTTCAACTACCTGAAGGGGGATTCCAAAGAGGATGGAACTAGGCTAGTCTCAGTGGTGGCAGATGACAGAACAAGAAGGAATGGTCTCAAGTTGCAGTGGGGGAGGTCTAGTTTGGATATTAGAAAACACTATTTCACTAGGAGGGTGGTGAAGCACTGGAATGGGTTACCTAGGGTGGTGGTGGAATCTCCATCCTTAGAGATTTTTAAGGCCCGGCTTGACAAAGCCTTGGCTGGGATGATTTAGTTGGTGTTGGTCCTGCTTTGAGCAGGGGATTGGACTAGTTGACCTCCTGAGGTCTCTTCCAACCATAATAGTCTATGATTCTAAACCCTGTATATAATGGGAACCATTTTAAGCCAGGGGGTGCAGCAGCACCCCTAGTTCCAGCACCTATGAGCTCTGTAGACACAAATGAATACTCTGGGCCATCTCTTGCTTGAAAGAGGCACTCAGAGTAGCTTTCATTGTTACAGGAACAAAAACCTTTGTCTTAAGGAATTCTGAATGGTTTCTGCAGGGTGGGGGCACATCATTTTTCATGTGTTTTATTGCTCTTTGTTAACGCCTTCTTGGAGCAGACAGGTGTGGGGCATGAGCTTGAGCTACATCTTCTAGACCACGGTTTCTCAAACTGCAGGTCCTGACCAAAAAGGAGATTGCAAGACTAATGTAGGGGGGTTGTGAGAGTGGTGGCTTCTGGCTGGATGCCCAGCTCTGAAGGCAACGCTGCTGGCAGCAGCAGCAGCACAGAAGTAAAGGTAGCATGGTGGAGGGGGTTGTCACTTTTTAGGGAGGTCAGCACAGCCTGAAATATTTTCCAAAGGGGTCCCAATAAAAAAAGTTTGAGAACCCCTGTTCTAGACTATACTTGATCCCTTGAGCTGCATCTTCTAGACTGTACTGTAAATTACTAGTTTGTATAAACCCTGAAATAAAGAAAAATGGTAAAAATTGGATTTAGTTCTCTGAACAACAATATATAAGACAGCAAGTACTTGGAAGGGTTCAGTTTTTCCACTTTGTTTAGAATACCTTTTGCTTTAAACGAAATCCTTCAAATCAGAAATACTATTATCAGGAAAGGAGATTGAACGGTTGATAGCAGTGAATATGCCCATATGAAACACCATTAGGCCCACAATACCAAGACTGAGAATGACACACGGGAGAGATTGAATTAATTGGATTAATTGCATATTTTTAAAAAATAATATATATGCAATGCGTTTACCACCTCCCCTTTAAAGCCATGATAAATATCCTGTCAGTTTTGAAAGTTAGATGTTTCATCTCTACAGTGATATCCATGTAAACAAAATTAATGCAAGTACAACAAAATCAGGGGGGCATGAGCTAAAGGAAAGCATGTAAATAAGACACGGAGATGGGTGCAACAGCTGGGTAAATATATTTCTTTTTTCTGCTCTGAAAAAATCCCAGCTCTAGATTCAGTGCACAGTGGATTAACAATCCTGATAAAGACAACTTTTAGCAATATTTTCCTGAGACCTAATCCCATCCCATTGACTTTAATGTTAAAGGAATTTGGATATTAGCAATTATCATGCTGCTTACTGACAACTTCTTAGAAGAGATATTCCACTTGTAATGGATTTGCTGGCTGTGAGCCCAAGGCGGGACATGAACCTGTATGTGTGCCTCCAATGCGCACTGAAGACTGTGCTGCACAGCTGTGCATTTCTGCTGTGTGTCATGGCTTCAAATGGTGGACCTTTTCCTTACTGAGAAAGTTCAGGTTCTGGAGGCCTGGTGCTAAGCAAGTGTGAGTAGTCTCAAAATCTGTTGTGTTGCACATTCTGAAGAATAACAATGACATCTTGAAGGAGTATGAGATCAGCACAAACAGAGGGTACAAGTGTCAACATCACGGCAAGGAGGCAGACTTGGTGAAGCCCCGGGATTCTGGTTTCAGCATAAGCTTGGCCAAGGTACTCATATCTCTAGATTGATCCTAAAACAAACAAGGACTCAGCTGGCAGCAGAACCGGAGAATGAGTCCAACAATTCAGATGGCTGGCTCAGTCATTGGTTCAGTGTAAGGAACACAGTGCGAAACAAGATGCTGATTTTCTGGCAGCTGCTGAAATGGAACGTGGACACCCTACTCAGCATTCTGGATTAATTCCATCTGCATGACATCTTTAGTGCTGATGCTCTCTGCTACTGGGGCTTTCAAGACAGAACCCTTGGTATGCTGAGCAAAGTGTTTATGGGAGGTGGGGAAAGCCATGGAGTGCATTACATTGTGTTGTGCAGACATGGATGGGGTGAAGAAATGGTGTCTTATGGTGACAGGAAAGGAGAAGATCCCTCTGTTTCCCTAAAGCTGACTCAAAACTGCCTGTGATCTACAGGAACTCTAATACCTGGATGACTAGTTCAGCATTTCAAGAGTGGCTGAAGAATTGGAACAGAGAACTGCACCTACAAGACAATTGTCCAGCTCATTCATGTAATGTAGAGTTGTTGCACATGATGTTGACATTTTTGCTTCCCAACACAGCCTCAGTCATGCAGTCACTGGACATGGATGTCATTAAAAACTTCAAAGACCATTACTGCACTCATCTGAATGTTTGAATTGTTACCTCTCTTGATGCTGACTTGCGGCTTTGAGCAGTGGAAGTTGCAAAAAAAAAAAAAAAAAATCCAACTCCTTGATATACTTCATCTTCCTAAGGAGTCATTCTTCCCAGACTGTTTACAGGTGCTTCAGAAAGAGAGGGTTTGGATCTCCCACAGACAACCTTGGGCTGGCAGATATTGACGTGCTGACTGATGTTGCCGTTCCTGATAATTTGACAGCAGAGGAATTTGAGGCCATTGTCAATTTTGACAGTCATGTGGAGATGGCAAGTGAACATTTGATGTGGAATGGTCACAGCTGCTAAGCACCCACAGGTTGAAGAGTCACAAGAGGATAGTGCATCACACGAGGAATCTGAAGAGCCTTCGTTTCAAGAACAGTTACATGCTGTGGACGTTTTCCACAGGATATGTCAGTATCGAAGCTTTGAAATTGGAAATGAAGCTGCAAACAAAACTGAGAGGGATTTACTGCTGCAGGTGGCATAAAGTAAAAAGCAGACAACATTGGACAAATTATGTGCTGTTTTACTTAGTGTGACACAGCTGGAGCTCTGATTGTAGGTATAGTACTGTATTTCTTACCAACATTCCTTTTTTTGTTTTGCTTCGCTTTATCATTTTATGTCAGCAACTGCACAGAGTCAATTTACTGTTTTAAAGGAAACTATTATTGTGTGTTTGGATTTTTCCCTTTTATTTAATGTGTTTCAATGCCACACTTTTATAACTAAAGCATATCTTTGTTCCATACTGTACATGCACTTGAAAATGGTGTCTTTTGCTTATCAACCTTTGGATAATGGCAATTTTTTCTGGGAACCAAGAAGTTGCTAATAACTGGCATTCATTTTACTTTATTAGAAAAAAGATAGGAAGAAGTTATATATATGGCTGTTCTCTGTGTGAATGTTCATATTTACATGCACATACGGGAAGTTGTTTGCTAACAAGTATATTTGACATTTGTTGTTCTCCTGTCTGAAAAGCTTCTGTCATCCATTCAGGGAGAAGAAACCATGCCATGTAACTTAAGGGACCAATAACATACTATGAATAAACTAATCGTTTACTGTTGTAAACAGTAGTCCCAACGTTATTTGTATAAACAATTTGAAAATTTACAAATAGCTAATGTATTAGTTAAAATCAAAGATGTTTGTTAACTATTCTTTAATCAAAAAGGCTAAATTCAATTTATTCACAATGAATAATTCAACTAACTACTATAAGACCACCTTCTCCCTTACACGCAATTTGTTTTTAATTGACCTTGAGTAGCCTGTGTTTATTCTCTGCCTGTGTACTGAGATATTTAATCCTTTACATTCCACAAAATAAATTACATTTTTCAGCAATTTTCAGACATTGCCTAACATGTTTAATTAGGGTGTTAAATGCTATAACTTTTGTTTTATATCTGGCTACCTCAGAGTGTCTCATTATTTCATTTGAGAAAAACTTGTCCAGGGCAGCAAAAACAGGCTTTGCTGAAGAAGTTTTAGAAGGCGATGACTCAAACTTGTTGATATATATTTGGTTATTCACACAGTACGAATTGGATGTTTCAAAATAGAATGTTCAAGGTTTGTTTATGCCCTTGAAAGAAATATGATTTCCTTATGCATAGGAAAGGTTCCTAACATTGTATTTGGCTGAACTCTAACCAGAGATCAATCTGTGTCCTTCTATGCCCAGACTTTGTGATAACATATGAACTATACATAGGAGACACATGTAAAATAAATAATTTACACTGAAAGCTAGGGTGTGGAGACCATCCAGTGTGAGAGGTGCCTACTGGTAGAATCTTTCAGGACACAGGTGGGAGAGCTACAGGAGGAGGTGATTGGTTGCAGTGTATCTGTGCACAGGAGAAATTCATTGAAAATAGCATATGGAGACCTCCAAGGTTGAGGAAGCAATCAACTTGGAAAGAACTGCAGTAGTACCACCAGGGGAGGAAGAAAAAGTTATTTCATAGGGAGGAAGCTGGCGGCTGGTTACTTCTGGCAGCATGCAGTTCTCCACCCATGCTCCCAATCCACAGTCCATAGAGATAAAAAACCCTCATGCTGCCTTAGTAATGAGGGATGAGGAATCTCCCCCAAATGTAAAGGAGGAGAAGTCATGTACCCCAAGGCTGGGAGGCTCACAGCATCAATGGGTGTTGTAGTGGTGGTTGGTGACTTCCTTCTAAGGCAGTGGTGGGCAACCTGCGGCCCGCGGGCTATGCACGGCCCATCCGGGTAATCCGCTGGCGGGCCGCAAGACAGTTTGTTTACATTGACCACCCACAGGCATGGTCGCCCGCCGCTCCCAGTGGCCGCGGTTGGCCATTCCTGGCCAATGGGAGCTATGGGAAGCTTGGACTTGGTGGTAACGGGGGATGTAACTACCAAGACATCTGTTGGGAAAATAATACAGAGGGCACTAGTTATCCAACAAGTTCTTGGAATACACTGGACACAACTTTTTATTTCAGAAGGTGGAGAAAGCGATAGAGGAGAGGGTGTTCTATATTTGTTTTTGACAAATAGAGAAGAACTGGTTGAGAATTTGAAGGCAGCTTGGGTGAAAGTGCTCATAAAATTATAAGAGTTCATGATTCTAAGGAATGGTAGGTGGGAAAACAGAATAAAGACTTTAGCAAACTCAGAAAATTGGTATTTAAAATCCCATGGGAAGCAAGTCTAAGGGAAAAAGAGTTCAGGAGAGTTGGCAGTTTAAGAGAGACATTATTAAGGGCACAAGAGCAAACTATCCCATGTGTACAAAAGATAGGCAGTATGGTAAAATACCACTCTGGCTTAACCAGGAGATCTTCAATGACCTGAAACTCAAAAAAATAAAAAATAAAAGTCATACAAAAAGTGGAAACTAGGTCAAATGATAAAGGATAAATATAAAAAAACAACACAATCATGTAGGGACAAAATTAGAAAGGACAAGGCACAAAATTAGATTAAACTAGCTAGGGGCATAAAGGATAACAAGAAAACATTTTACAAATGCATGAGAAGCAAAAGGAAAACCAGGAACAGGGGAGGCCCATTACTCAATGAGGAGAGAAAGACAATAACAAAAAAACCACAGCAATGGCTGAGTGTTAATGCCTTCTTTCAGTTTTCATCAAAAAATTTAGCAGTGATTGCACAACTAACATAGTGAACATCAGTATATATGGGGTAAGAACTGAGGCTAAAATAGGAAAGAACAAGTTAAGAATTACTTAGACAAGTTAGATGTCTTCAAGTCAAATTGGTCTCATGAAATACATACTAGAATTCATAAAGAACTGCCTGAAGAGATCTCTGAGCCATTAGTGATTATCTTTGAGAACTCATGGAGGACAGCAGAGATGCTAGAGGACTGGAAAAAGGCAAATATAATACCTGAAAAGGGGAATAAGGACAACCCAGGAAATTATAGACCAGTCAGCTTAACTTTGGAACCCAGAAAGATAATGGAGAAAATTATCAATCAATTTGTAAACATCTAGAAGATAAGGTTATACATAACAGTCAGCATGGATTTGTCAAGAACAAGTCATGTCAAAGCAACCTAATATCCTTCTTTGATAGGGTAACAAGCCTTCTGTAATCAGAGAGTAGTTATCAATTGTTCACTGTCAAGCTGGGGCCACGCAGGGATCTGTCCTGGGTCTGGTTCTATTAAATATCTTCATAAAAGGTTTTGATAATGACACAGAGAGTGCACTTTAAAAGTTTGTGGATTATGCCAAGCTGGGAGGAGTTGCAAACACTTTGGAGGACAGGATTAGAATTCAAAATGAACTTGAGAAACTGGAAAAATGGTTTGAAATAAATAGGATGTAATTCAATAAGTACAAATGAAAAGTACTACACTTAGGAAGGAGCAATCAATTGCACAAATACAAAATGGGATACGATTGCCTAGGAAAGAGTACTGTAGAAAAGGATCTCGGTGTTATAGTGGATCACAAACTAAATATGAGTCAACAATGTAATATTGTTGCAAAAGAAAAATGTAACATTGTTTTGGAATGTGTTAGCACAGTGGTTCCCAAACTTTAACAGCCCGCGAACCCCTTTCACTAAATTGTGAAATCTCGTGAACCCCCTCCTAAAAATGAATATTTTCAGGGATTTAAGTTTAAATTTCCTCAGTGTGATGGATGCCCCAACTGCCCGGCCCCACTCTTCCTGGGGCTCGGGCTGGGGTTTGGGCTGCCGGCTCCCCCGCTGATGGGGGCAGGGCTCGGGCTGCCAGCCCCAACTGCCCGGCCCCGCTCTCCCTGGGGCTCGGGCTGTCAGCCCCGCATGGAGCGCTGGGGTTTGGGCTGCCAGCTCCCCCGCTGACCGCCAGGACTCGGGCTGCCAGCCCCAACTGCCCGGCCCCGCTCTCCCTGGGGCTCGGGGTGTCTGCCCTGCAACCAGTTCCCACCTGCTGCCTCCAGTGCCCGGGGTTCTCTGTCCACCATTAGTGAAATTTTTCTGGCGAACCCCCTGTAAAGTTCTGCGAACCCCCAGGGGTTTGCGAACCCCAGTTTGGGAACCACTGTGTTAGCAGGATTGTTGTAAGCAAGATATGAAAAGTAAATACTTCTACTCTATAGTGTCTAGTTCTGGGCACCACACTTTGGGAAAGATGTGGACAAATGAGAGAGTCCATAAGAGAGCAACAAAAACCACTCTCCACCCCCTGACAGGAGGGGGCTGGAACTACAGTGTGTGCGCTCAGGAGAATGTAGGGCATATGGGAATGTGAAGGAGGAGAGGAGAGAGGGGGAATTTGAGGTGTATGTGCAGGGAATCATAGGAAGGTGCAAAAAGCAGGGGGAAATTGAGGAACAGGAGGGAGGGGGAAACAGGTGTACAGCTGCTTTGCATTGCTCTGGTAAAACAAGGCAGCTGTAAACCAAGTTTTAATGGGACAGTAAGCTCAGCCTGCTTTGTGCTTCTCCTAAATGGCATAAAGCAGCTGGAATATACTGGTCAGTCTGGCCAGAAAAAATACAAATCTTTAAGATTAATAGTACCTAACTTCAAATCATTAGAAATATCACCTGGTAACTTTGTCTGTGCATTTGTTGTTTAATGTTCATCTATGACTTTTTAATAAATAAACAAATACATAAATAAAGGAAATTCTCAGACAAAAAAATTAGAACATGAAGTTAAGATTGGTAGTACATATAAAAAAACAAGTGTAAAATACATTATAGACTGATTTGGATTATCCCAACGGTTATAAACACAGGAGATTCAGAGTTAAGGTATCTGTAGTAACACAATGAAGATTTAAGAGCGAGAGTGAGAGCGAGAGATCTAATTTTCTATTAAATCGGTTTAATCTAATCTGGGATCACAAACAACAATATGTTTTAATCATATGATAACTGGAAGATGTCACTACAAGTTAGAGAGTTAATGTTCTTTCGGTGCTCTAACTGTGTATTTCTATACCTGTATACCTTTGGAGTTCTTTTCTGTTTAACCTTAACTCTACAATCCCTTAGTTTTTAACACTTTGATTTTGGGATAATTACAATATCCCTGTAAAGTATTTTACCCTACATTGCCAATATGTACGCTCAGCCTTAACTACATATTTGCATTCTTCTTGTCTGGCAATTAGCAAGAGTTCTTCTTCACTGATTATTAGATGACACCACAGACGCCATATTTATACATTCACAACAGGGTTTTAAGTCATTACATAGCACTATTGTTATCATATCTGGAACTTCACAATTGTAAAAAAGTTCATGGAACAAAGTAGAAACCGTAGGGGACCTTTCCAAAGTCTTTACTAATCCCACAAAAAAACATTGGTGTCGGTCATCCCAGGACTTTGGAGGACACTCATCTTTGGAGGACACTGAAAAAATGTTGATGCCTAGATAATAAGATTATCATCATTATCTGAGAGTTCCATGAGGTCATGCACACACAAATATGTCCTAATGAAATGCCTAACCTTTAAATCAATAGTATTAAGCTACACTTTGTTATCAACTCATTATTATTATTTTAGCAATGTTTGCAACAATCCATACTTACCTTTGTTAGCAAAAGTTAAATTATTTGCCTTTGAAGAATCTATGTATCTATTAAAATACCTGTTTAAGTCCCACATCCCAAAAACTATCTGAATGAAAATATTTGCAAGTAACATGGCATTGCTTCTTTGGAAAAATCAAAGTATAAAGTGCAGCATTGCTGTCCATTCGTTGTAAAAGCATGTGTGCTAGTCTCAGCAGCCTACAGGCAATGCTGATGAAACTGCCTCACAGATGGACTGATCATATTCTACAAATGGATGAGACACATGTGGCAGCAACTGATCAGTAGTCAACTGACTGATGAAAACAAGCATCAAAGGCAAAGGAATTTAGGAAGTATTTACAAATAGGTAATATTGACAGAGACCACTGGGAAACAACCTGCCAAACAAACTAATTGGTTTTAGCAGTAAATGATAGATTGAAGATGTATGAAAATAACCACCACTGTGTATGCAAAACAAAACGCCAACTACATTTACCACAGCAGTCACATCTAGTGTATCAGCCTAATTCCAAAACAGGTTGTGCAGGTAAGAGTCATAAATTGGACTCTACAGGCAAGAATGGAATCATAAACTATATACAGTCTGCATGTATGATCCTGAAGAAATTTACCTTTCTAACATAACTTTTGGTCAAAGCTTCCAAAATGGTTTGTATTGAAGTTTGGTTTGCTGCCACTACTTGTTCTTGTCACATATAGCAGTGGTTCTCAACCTGTGGTTCCCACAGGGGACTACAGACTATGTCTAAAGGGTCTGCGAAAGACTTAAACTGAAAACTGACTGAACAGAATTCAACTATATATACAGACAATGGATTTCCAAAGGGGTCCTGACCTCCATTCTAAATGTTTTAGGGGTCATCAAATGAAAAAGGGTTGAGAACCACTGCCATATAACAGACCACAGATTTCTATTAATCATAAAAGCATGTTCAAAAATGCTCTATCAAGCAAAAAATTCTGCTGTTTTTCTAATACCCCGATAACTTTTGTTGTTAACATATGAAGGACTTTACCATAGCATTTGTATATTCTAAGTGTGTTCAGAGCATAGGAATGCCATAGATACCATGGTGAAGCTAAGTTTGCTTACAAATGGCAGTTGTCAAGTTTTTATATGGCAACTGCTATATAATGTATATGTTGTTATATGTACTAATTAATTCCCACAACACCTATTCATTCCTATGTATTCACTCCATTATAAATGTAGTAAAGTCATAATGGGGTTACCTGGGCTACCAAGAATATTATGGGATGAAGCCATGCTCCATTACTTACTGTTTTGTAAGTGGTAGTTCCTCTCTCCCAGCCCTTTTGGTGATGCAGATGAATAAAGCAGCAAGTTCACAGCCTGTAGTTCTGTGAGCAGACAGGTGTTGGTGGTTTCTTTTTTTTTATTGTACAGAGTGGTTCCTTTACAAAAAGAAAGAATGGAAAATTCAAATAATGAGGGATGAACTGAGTTTTTCTAACGAAAAAAATGTAGTTCTAAGCTGGTCACACAAGGGACTACAAGAAAGGAATTTTGATTCTTCATGTGCAAATCTCTAGACTGCTTCCTGAATATCATTTCCAGATTGGCACAGATATTACAGCTACTCTTACCCAGTTTCCAGCACAATAAATAACTTTATGCACCTCCAATACTTTTGACTAATTTAATTTGTAAACCCTGTTGTTCCATCAATGATACATGACTTTTGACAACATAGGAAGAAGACTCCTTACAGCATGGTCTAATTTAATTAACCTAGAATCACAGAGCTCGAGAATTCCAGGTATTCATTTACTTAGGAGAGCTCTGGGAGACCCAGTCTGCATATAGTTAATATTTCTTTGACTCTGTATTCCACTGTGAATGAAACTTTCCAAATGGCTGGCAGAACACTGAGATATTCACTCAACCGTCATATCCAGTGATGTTTATGAATAAAAATGCTGTTTCTTATTGGGAAATCTCAAAGTCAACTTTCATGGTTCTGCAGAGAATTCAATGCAATAACTTTAACTAAATAAAACAGTTTCCTCATAACTGTTGAATAAGCAATAGCAACTCAAGGTTGCAGAACATATTTTTCTTTATTACTATTATATTTCTTTGTATGTTATCCTTGAAAATATACTCAGATAGCTGTTGCTATGTATCTATTTTAGTTTACCCCCACCGATAAAATCAAATGAATAATGCACCTTAACACATAGCTAACACCAATAAGATAGACATATATGTATATTTGTTGTTAGACTAGACGTTTATGTTCCATTCTTTTTTCCTGGCACTTTGAAAAAACAACAAAAAACCCCACACCTATTGTCAGGCACTTTTGAGTAATTCTAATTTGGAATTTGTTGTATTGCTTTGAGCTTGTAAAGCAACAGCATCTTAAATGATGACTGTGTGCAAGGTCATACATCTGGTGAGAAATATTGCTTTTAAGGTGGATATACAATTCGCACATTGCAATTTGTACAGCAACTACTGAACATATCGCCAACAGACAAAAAAGAAGTACTGGGAGGAAGGAAAGAAATAGTCAAGCCATCACTGCTGAATTTAGTTCTTTGGGGTGCTATATCAGGACTAATGGCTGCAGTGGTGACACCTGAATTATTAGCTGTGGTTGCTGATCTCAGACCTACAGTTCTCTTAAAGATATGAAAGCAGTAGTGATATCCTCTGTTTCAGGAAGATGCTTAGTGGTCCATGGACTGTGTTGTTTTCAGTACTACCACAAGATTCAGCTGTTGCACTACACTCCATAAAGTCTCAGTTTTGGCAAATATCAAAAGCATGCTGTTACAAATGTGTGACTTTTCTGTAATATTTTATTACCTATGTTTATGAACAATATGCTCCTCATCTGACTTTTCATTGTTGTCCATTGGATGCAGAGGGTTTAAATACTTCTGTTGTAACAGAGCAGAAGGCCTGAGGAGTTTGTGTCATGTAGAGTCTGGGGTGGTAGGAATGCACCATCAAGAGCTGGCTGGAATCCACACATGTCAATGGAGAATCCAGAAAAGGCAATGGTATCTCCAGTGATCAAACATTAACTTTTACAACAGGAAGCTGCAGGAGCAGCATGGTAGTGTCTGCAGGACAGAGACAAAAGGAGTCAGGAATTTGCATTAAGAAACAGGCTCACAGATACACAGGGATTTTTCATGGGACTGAGAGATAAAATGGGACAGAGAGAGGAGCTGGAGCTTAGGGAAGGAGGGCATGGTGAAGCCCTGTCTCCCATCAACATGAACTGAGTTCTAAGCAGGTCTCTTTCATGCTAACTCAAAGACATTCAGATGCTGTGTTCCAGGTGACTAACAAATTATTACCTTGTTATCAAAAGACTGCTTGGCATTGCTACAGTTACTCACTGAAGAGTATTGTGCCCTGAAGACATGAGTCTGGCTCAGCTGCCAGGAGCCGCAGAGAGAGATGGGGATTGCTGGAGACTGACAGCCCAGTTTCAGAGTCATGAAGGCCACAGGCCTGTCCCTGAAGGACAGTGTGGATCTTGGGGTCCACCACACTACATTCACTGTCTACATTCTGAACCTACTCCCTGAGGGAGGGCAGTCTGGCACTTCAAATGACTCCAGCCAAAGGACACTTTTGTGGAAAGTTTCAGTTTAATTGGACATTTCTCTTAGATAAGAGACTTTGTGGGAAGAAGAGCCAATGTGAGTTTAGGAGTATTTTTGGGAGGGGAATAGAGGCAGACCAGCTGGGAATGTGGGAGAAGAGGAAGCTATAGCTTATATTATCAGTCAGAACATAGTTAAATGGGTTCTAGAGGAACTGTGTCAGTGGCATTCCTATGACCATGATGCATGTACAAAATCAGCATCATCCTCCATTCAGTTTTTAGACATTTGGGTTAGAACTGCAGAAGATACTGAAAAAAGACCAAATCCTGCCATCTTTGATTAGATCATTCTCATTCCTTACTCAAGCAAACTCTTATTTATATCACTGAGAGTTTGACTGAATAATGATTAAGTGAGGGTCTGATCCTGTGAGATAGTGAGCACTTCCACCAAGGTGTTGAATGCCCTCATTTCTCTTTTAAATCCATGGCAGCTGAGAGTTCTCAACATTTTGCAGGATGAGGCCCTTACTAATGACCTCAGAATTTGACTCAGATTATTTTTGTTTGTGTGTTCTATATAGCGCTTTAGTCTGCTGAACTCTTCCCACAAGAATCTCATTTCTTGTCAGAGCATTTTAACTAGATACAGCCTACAAAGAATTCCATTAGCATTGCATTCCATTAGCATTCCATTGTACTCTGTTAGTGTAAAAGTTAACAAGAATACTGCCATCATCTGAGTTATGGTGCTACTCTATCCAGTGCAGATTCAAGCCACCTGAGATTAGCAAGTACATAAACAATCTTGCTGTTCCTGTAATTTTAGTTCAGTCTAGCTTGGACCATTTGAAATAGTTTATATTTTTATTACATTACAAATGGGGAGAAAAACCCCAAAACACAACAACAAACCCAATGAGAGCAAATGCAGTGCTGTACTAAAGAAGGAGTCTAGTTAAGGCTGTTTATCATAATAAAATTAGTAATGCCAATATATTATCAGACAAAGTAATGCTAGCAAAATAATATTTGCACTTTAAATGGTCTTCCAGAGGAAGCAACACACAGGGCAGTGCTGATCGTGTATTTTGTATTCTGGCTATTATATTTAAATTAGGGCTGTCAAGCAATTACAAAAATTAATCATGATTAATCGTGCGATTAATCACGCTGTTAAACAATAATAGAATACCATTTATTTAAATATTTTTGGATGTTTTCTACATTTTCAAATATATTGTGACAAAGTTCCTCCTCTGCCTTGGTGGGTTCTGCGCTTTCTGGCGGATTTGCTCGCCTCAGAGGTTTTCGGCAGTCCTCAGTTTGGCTCCTTTTGTTTGTGGCACAAACCGGCCATTCATTCGGCTAACCTCATCACTGGCCAGCATGGGGAAAAGGAGAACAATCCCCCGCAGTCTCTGCTGGCCCACCTAATGGGCTTCTTCCCCATGGCCTCCTCCCAACACTTTCTTTGTCCTCACCACCGGACCTTCCTCCTGATGTCTGATAATGCTTGTACTTCTCAGTCCTCCAGCAGTACACCTACTCACTCTCAGCTTCTTGCGCACCTCTTGCTCCCAGCTCCTCGCATGCCCCTCACTGACTGCAGTGAGGTCCTTTTTAAACCAGGTGCCCTGATTAGCCTGCCTGTCTTAATTGGTTCCAGCACGTTCCTGATTGTTCTGGAACCCCCCCTGTTACCTTACCCAGGGAAAAGGGACCTGCTTAATCTGAGGCTAATATATCTGCCTTCTATCACTCTCCTGTAACCTGGATCCCAATAGGATCACTCTCCTGTAGCCATCTGGCCTGACCCTGTCACAATATTGATTTCAATTACAACACAGAATATGTGTACAGTGCTCACTTTAGATTTATTTTTGATTACAAATATTTGCACTGTAAAAAACAAAAGAAATAGTATTTTTCAATTCACCTAATACAAGTACTATAGTGCAATCTCTTTATCATGAAAGTTGAACTTACAAATGTAGAATTATGTACAAAAAAATAACTGCATTGAAAAATAAAACAATGTAAAACTTTAGAGCCTACAAGTCCACTCAGTCCTACTTCAGCCAATCACTCAGACAAACAAGTTTGGTTGCAATTTGCAGGAGATAACGCTGCCTGCTTCTTGTTTACAATGTCACCTGAGAGTGAGAACAGGCATTCGCATGGCATGGTTGTAGCCGGCGTCACAAGATATTTACATTCCAGATGCGCTAAAGATTCATATGTCCCTTCACGCATCAACCACCCTGATGATGGGTTCTGCTCGATAACAATCCAAAGCAGAGCAGACCGACGCATGTTCATTTTCATCATCTGAGTCAGATGCCAACAGCAGGAAGTTGATTTTCTTTTTTGATGGATCGGCTTCTGTAGTTTCTGCATCTGAGTGTTGCTCTTTTAAGACTTCTGAACGTATGCTCCACACCTCGTTCCTCTCAGATTTTGGAAGGCACTTCAGATTCTTAAACCTTGGGTCAAGTGCTGTATCTATCCTTAGAAATCTCACATTGGTACCTTTTTTGCATTTTGTCAAATCTGCTGTGAAAGTGTTCTTAAAACGAACATGTGCTGGGTCATCATCCGAGACTGCTATAACATGAAATATATGGTAAAATGCGGGTAAAACAGAACAGGAGACATACAATTCTCCCCCAAAGAGTTCAGTCACAAATTTAATTAATGCATTATTTTTTTTAACAAGCATCATCAACGTGGAAGCATGTCCTCTGGAATGGTGGCCGAAGCATGAAGTGGCATGCACATTTTTAGCATATCTGGCACGTAAATACCTTGCAACGCCAGCTACAGAAGCATCATGCAGATGCCTGTTCTCACTTTCAGGTGACATTGTAAATGCAGGCAGCATTATCTCCCGTAAATGTAAACAAACTTGTTTGTCTTAGCAATTGGCTGAACAAAAAGTAGGATTGAGTGGACTTGTAGGCTCTAAAGTTTTACATTGTTTTGTTTTTGAGTGCAGTTATGTAACAAAAAAATCTACATTTGTAAGTTACATTTTCACGATAAAGAGATTGCACTACAGTACTTGTATGAGGTGAATTGAAAAATACCATTTATTTTGTTTATCATTTTTTCAATGCAAATATTTGTAATAAAAATAATAATATAAAGTGAGCACTGTACACTTTGTATTCTGTGTTGTAACAGAAATCAATATATTTGAAAATGTAGAAAAACAACCAAAATATGTACCGGTAATACATTTCAATTGGTATTCTATTGTTTAACAGTGCGATTAATCGCAATTAATTTTTTTGAGTTAATTGTGTGAGTTAACTGCGATTAATCGACAGCCCTAATTTAAACAGATGAAAACTAATGCCTGGTCTCCTGGCTACTGAAAACCTGGTTGCTATCATCATAATTCTCCAGTTTCAGTTTTTTGCATCATAACTATTTTGGGGGATTCGCTCTCACTTTATTTTTCAGTGAGTAGAAATGGTGCTTCTGACTGCAAACAAAAGATTAGATATGAATATACTTATATTCATTTAATTTTACCAGAAGATAAAGGAGTACTACTGGATAGAGTACTGTTTCCTAGCCTGTCATCTCTTATCTGAAGTTAATTATTTCCAGAATTCCTTGAGAGCAAGAACTCCTACCCAATGTGCATAAAAGAGCACTTCAGGCCCATGCCCTCCCTCCACCTCTAATAGCTACTTTTACGTATAACATATTTTTTTAAAAATCATGTTTATCTAAGTAAGTTATTTTGGTTTTATTATGGTGTGGTTGAAGTGAGGTCCTTTTTGCCAAATCTGTCTCAATCCCTTGCCTGTTCTCTTTTCACTCATGTCTAAAACTGGTCAAAATATAATATCAATTTTGCAAAAAAAAATATTTTAACTGATTTTCCAGTTGGAAAATCCAAAATGGAACAAAAAGTCTAGATTTAATTTTTTTGCATCAGTATGAAAGGAAGAATTCCAATGGTATCAAGAAAATTGCTAAAAAAAGTTGAGATTTTGGCTTTGGTTATTAGAAACCAGCAAATGTTCAAAATTTCAAATTCAGTCCATTTAAAATTTCCACATTTCAATCCAGAAGAAGTCGAAGAGTAACTAAGTTTATTTTTCAGTGCATCAGTGGGAAGAAGAGAAGAAAGGATAGATTAAACCCCATTAGGCACATTTAACATGAGAGAACAGAACAAAACCTCAAATCAGACTGAAAACAATGACAAAATACCCCCTCCCCCCAGTCCACAGTGGAAGGTGGAGAAAATAAGAGGCTGGGGTGGGGGGGTAAAGAAGAGGAAGGAAGTGGAGATGAAGGTGGAGGGGGATGGGAGGAAAGCAACTGCAACCCTTCAGTAGCCCGTGGGGCAGCAGAAGAAGAGGGCTGTCCTCTACCATCTTGGAACAGTTCTTAGAGGTTGCAGGGAAGCCAGGTTTGGCTTCCTGAAATCATTGCAAGGGGAGCTCATAGGCTAGCAAGGGACACAATTCAAGGACCAGTGCCCTCTGGAGCCACCGCAGAAGGAGGCACCCGGAAGTACTGAAGGGAAAGAGAGAGGGGTCGTGCTGCAAGGTTCCAAGGATCTGCCAGCCCTGTCTCCCACACCACCTACTGGGACATAAGGTTTGGTTCTCTACTCACACTCCCTTCTACTTCCAAGTGCAGATCCCATCAGGTACTCCCAAACCACTCTCAACTGACTGCTGCCATTTCTATATCTCCGCTCCCCTAGAGAGTGCTCTACAAGAAAAAGCAGTTCTGGGGACAGACAGAGAGGCCCTGGAGGATGACAGGAACTGCAGTTTTCCATTCCAGCAATACCACCCATCAACCCTGTTCTCCCCGTTAAAGATTCAGGAAGTGTATGGAATAGCCTGGCATCTCTACAGGTAACCCCCGCAGCAGATGATTAGATGCACAATGCATAAGGCCTGCCCAGAATCGCTGTAGAACTGAAAAAAACAGCAAATGAGCTGCAAATTGAAATGGTCAGTGACAAACACCAGCCCCAAATCCCTCTTCCCTAACTGTAGAGGGGGATACAGTTCAGCTACCCTTTAGGGAACGCAACAAGATGGTCAATCATACAGTATATCCTGGCCTCACCACCATCTGTATCACAAATCGAACAGCAGTTCAAACTCTTTGACATTCAGGCCAACAGAGCCAAGTGTCCACTCTCCCATTCCTTATCTGACCACTCATCCAGTCATAGAATACCACATGGGAATTTGTGGCAAAACTCAGGCACCAATCAAAAGTTATAGAGTATCAAAATTATTTTTCAGGGGGAATAAAAAAAAAATCAAAATGGCCAAAGAAAAGCCAAAAAATTATACTCACATTTTCTATTCAATTTTTTCTTGAAAAATGCAAAATTTTATGAAATGTTTTGACATAACATTTCATTTTCTGTGAAACACTATTCTTTGATTATTTTTTAATAAAACAATTTTGACCAGTTCTAACTTGTGTCCTTTTACCCACTGTTAAATTGGACCATTTTATTCTATTCTTACCAGCAAAGTCCATCCCTTATTTCATCCACAGGGATGGATTTATTGGTCAGCAATTGCTGACTGGACACTTCTGTGTTGGTCCTTTCCAAACTCCCTCTTCAAAAGTTGCCCATCCACTAGCATATAGCACACCCTGTCACTCCACAGTAGCATCACATTAATCTATGCTTAACAAAGGATGCATAATTCTTGTAACTGCCCCTCTTCTGGCTTCAAAAGTAACCCCTAGTCTCCTCTGCAGTTTGCCTAACCACTCACGCTCCAGACAGTCCCAGAGAGGATGCACATAACTCCTTTGTAACTGTGCCCTGCTTATTCAGACATTTTCAGTCACAAGAAATGTGACTCCAAGCCTGTGCCAGTGACAAAATTCCAGTTGGCAGACTTAAGTGCTCCCAAATAAGAACTAAACCAGAGCTCATAGAGACTGAACCAATCAGTGACTCTAAAATTTAATCAGAAATGGTTCTGGATCACACGTTGAGTCCATAAACAAACAAATAAAACACTTTTTGGTAAGAAATACCAGAATTTGAACCAAATTGTGTCTTCCCACCTTAAAAAGACTAATAATAAACAGTAATAAAACAATAACATAAATAATAGTATATGGACCTGATTTCCAGAGATGGTGAGCATGTCTAGTTCCCAGTGACTTCAGTGCTAGTAGGGAGTATGCAGCACCTCTGAGAAATGGGCCCTATCTTCCTTTTCATACTGGTACAGTCTTGACCTTAAGCAGCATAGCAAATATTACCTCTAATTAGTGTTATAGTCTGAGGCTTTATCTCTTCCAAACTTGAAAAAACAGCAAATGAAGAGTTAAGGTAATGCAAACAAACTTCTCAAAACAAGGAGGCACACATGGAAGTTATGTACCATCCCTGTGACACACTGCCCTTTCTGAACGATACGACAACATGCTGATAACACACCTACTAGCACTCTACCCTCAGAAATGCTACCGAGCACTCTGGTAACAGAGCACATGAGCACTGAGGGACAAAATGTAACACCTATTCTCCGCTAACCTGAAACTCTGGTTTAGGTCATGCATAGCAAACCTACACCTGGCCTACACTCAAACACTGAGCTTACTCCACACAAACCACCCCAGACTTGCTGAATGTTACAACCCCTTCATCCTTTCCCTGAGGATGCTTTCTGAGGCATTGCCTTCATTTCATCTTCATCATCATCACTCCCATAACCGCATTGGTCGTTGGGACACCATCAATGATGAGCAATCAACCAATTGTCTCCACCCCTGATGATTGTGTGTCAGTGCTTGAGTCTCCGGGAATTCCATTCCTGTCCACTCTTTTATGTTGTTAATCCATCTCTTCTTCTGTCTACCTGTTCTTCTCTTCCCCTGTACTGTCCCTTGGAGACTGATCTTGGATAGGCCAGATGATCTTGTTACATGGCCGTACCACTTCAGCTTGCGCTTCTTCATGGTTGTTAGGAGGTCTTCATACGACTCAGAGCATTGGGTGATGATGTTGCAGACCTCTTCCTTTGTGACATGGTCAAAGTAGGAGATGCCCAGGATTTTATGGAAGCATCTCATCTCTACTACCTGCAGAGGTGAAAGTAAGCCAGTACGGCCTGGTACGGCATACCGGCAAGAGCCAGTATGCCGTGCCGGACCAGACCAGCTGGTGATTGAAAGGGCCCGGGGCTCCCCGCAGCGACTGGAGCTTCGGGCCCTTTAAATCGCCCCCTGAGCCCCGCTGTCAGATCTCTGGGGTAGTGGCTCCTGCCGCTGATGTTTTAAAGGGCTCAGGGCTCCGGCCGCTGCAGGGAGCCCAGGGCCCTTTAAATGACCATGGGAGCCCTGCTGCCGCTGCCACGGGGCTCTGGCAGCAGGACTCGGGCGGCGCTTTAAAGGGCCTGGAGCTCCAGTCGCTGCGGGGAGCCCCGGGCCCTTTAAATCCCCGCCCGAGCCCTGCCGCCGCTGCCCTGGGGCTCTGGCAGCGGGGCTCGGGCGGTGCTTTAAAGGGCCCCGGGCTCCCCACAGCGGCGGAGCCCCGGGCCCTTTAAAGCGCTGCCCAAGCCTCACTGACGGAGCCCCGGGGTAGTGGCGCCAGGGCTCGGGTGGGGATTTAAAGGGCCAGGGGCTCCAGCCCCTGCGGGGAGCCCCAAGTCCTTTAAAGTGCCACCCGAGCCCCACTGCCGGAGCCCTGGGGTAGCAGCGGCAGGGCTCCCATGGTCATTTAAAGTGCCCGGAGCTCCGCTGTGGTAGCGGTGGGAGCCACGGGCCCTTTAAATCACCCCTGAGCCCTGGGGCTCCCAGCCACCTCTGCAGCTGGGAGCTTTGGGGGTGATTTAAAGGCCCCGGAGCTCCCAGCCACAGCCAGAGCCCCGGGACCTTTAAATCTTGATTTACAGGACCCAGGGAATGTAAAGGCCATGCCTCTTCCAGTTGAGGACACGCCTCTTCCGGTTGAGGCCACACCCCCTGCTCAGGACTCCAGAGTACCTGTAAGTCCCTTAAGTTACTTTCACCCCTGACTAACTGTATTTTCTGTTCAAGTTCTGCGGTAAGGGTCCATGTCTCGCACACATACAAAAATATGGAGATGACCAATGCGTGCAGCAGTTTCAGTTTGGATTCCAGGGAGATGTTCTTATTCCTCCAAATTGGCTTTAGCTTTGCCACTGCTGCTGTTGTTTGCGCAGTTCTTGCCCGAATTTCTGCCTTGGATCCTTCATCAGTGATGATTGCCCCCAAATACTTAAACTGTTTCACTGTCTCCAGCTCTGGTCCACTGACAGTGATATGTGAGCTGATCCCATCACGTTTGTTTGTCATCAGCGTGTTTTTCTCTGCACTGATTTCCATGCCATATTTTGCAGAGGTTTCATCCAATCATTTCACAAGTTTGGCAAGTTCATATTCGCTGCCTGTCAGACCATCAATGTCATCAGCGAACCAAAGATTTGAGATTGTTCATCCCCCAATGCTGACTGTGCATATGTGATCTTCTAGGGCATCAGTCATTATGAGCTCCAAGTAGATGTTGAACAGCGTGGGTGAAAGAAGGCAGCCTTGCTGGATTCCAACAGTGGTGCGAAACCACTCTCCTATTGTGCCATTGATGAGAACTGCACTGCTGGCCTTGGCATACAATTATTTAATGGTAAGAATAAGCTTACAATCAACGGTGTACTTCTTCATAGTTGCCCAGAGACCTTCGTGCCATACTCGGTCAAATGCTTCTCGAAGTCAACAAAGTTGTGGTAGATGTCCTGCTGGTGTTGTAAGTACTTCTCACATAGAACACGAAGGTTGAAAATTTGTTCTGTGGTACTTCTTCCAGCATGAAAGCCAGCCTGTTCTTCAACGATGATATTGTCTGCTTGTGGCTTCAATCTGTTCAATATGACTTTCAACATCAGTTTGCTGGGATGGCTAATTAAGCTTATGGTCCGGTAATTTTGACACAATTGCGGGTTGCCTTTCTTTGGCAGAGCGATGATTAGTGACTGTGTCCACATGGAGGGCCACTCACCTGTCTGCCAGATCTTGTTGCAGATCTTGGTGAGTACATCTATTACTATTTCTCCTCCAAACTTCATCAATTCGGCTGGGATGTTGTCAATACCTGTAGCCTTTCTGTTCTTGAGTGATTTCACAGCTGTCGCCACTTCTTCACGTAGTATTGGAAAGTCATCCTCCTCTGTTGAATCTGGGATGTCTAAGACACTAGGATCTCCATTTGTCTGGTGGTTGTATAGATCAGAAAAGTAGTTTGTCCACCTATTGATGATGTCCCTTTCTTCTGTAAGATTGTTCCCTTCTTTGTCTTGGATTGCATTAGCTTTGGTCCATCTCTCCTCCATCAGATCTTTTACAACCTGGAAGGCTTGTTTGCTATTTTTATTATTAATACACTCTTCAATTTTTGAGCACTCTTTTTCAATCCATATCTCCTTGGCCACCTTCATTCCTTTCTTGATCTTTCTGCCTATCGCTCTGTATATATCAGCTCCCTCAGTGCTGTTCTTGTCTCTCTTACGTTCTCTTCTAATGTCACACATTTGTAGTATTTCATTTGTGACCAATGGTTTTGTCTTCTTACGATGTTTCCCAAGGATGTCCATTGCTGCCTCATTCATTACAGCATTGAAATTGTTGGTCATTGTTTCTACATCTTCCTCTAGAGAAAGCAGCAGGGCAAATTTTCTGCCAATCATTGCTTGGACATCTCTGAGTCTTTCTAAGTCAAACTTGGTTCTGGTGAACTTTGGCCTGACGATTTTCCTTAGCCGCAGCCAAAAATTTAGCATCACAAGGTTGTGATCACTTCCAATATCAGCACTGGGGAAGCTCCTTGTTTTAGGGCTTGTCTACACTACCCGCCGGATCTGCAGGCAGCGATCGATCCAGCGGGGGTCGATTTATCGCATCTAGTATAGACGTGATAAATCGACCACTGAGCGCTCGCCCATCAACTCCGGTACTTACATTCCATGCGGCTATGGTGATGTTATCTCTTCCACGGATCCTCTTTGTTGGGGTTACACCAGTAGTATACTTGTCACATCTGCCCTGGTGGTCGTTATTAACCCGGGCTGCAATCAGTCTGGTGTGGACATCGTTGACTTGCTCATCATATGGTGTGTCTTGGGCAAATTTCTAACCTGGCGGAGCCCATCCCTCTCCAGGCAGCCCCCTTTTAGTTGCCTCTTACGACATGCAGGAGGAGCAGTGGCCCTATTCTGTCCCCAGACCCACAGGGGAAGCCTTCATTTACCCCTCACTAAAGCCCCAGAGACCACTGTCAGGTATGCCACTGGACTGCTCAGAATCCACAAAACACCCGTGAACAGCTACTGACACAGCCTACAAAATTGAGCATTGAAGTACACATGTACCTATTGTCATATCACAGTAACAGTTATGCCAACCTGCTCCAAATAATCCCTCCAACATTCAATCCAATTACACCTAACAGAATGAAGGTGGTTGGCGTGCTCGCAGGTAAATGCTGGAATTCAAGTCTAGGAAACACAACGCAAATAATGGCACATCTTCTTAGATGTTCCTTATGTCTACTTATTATGGCACACTCCCTCACGTCTTCCCTTTAGTGAATCATTCTCAATGGCTGTTGCCAGCTCCAAGGGCAGAACTAAGGTTGCACTGCAGGTGTGGCATGCACCTTAACTTTATATTTCTGGTTTTCAGACATTCAAGTTTCACATTAATTTAAGTTCCGGTTTTCAGAGCTTTGAGTGTAGCTGAAAGCGATGTTATAGAAGGGCATGAGGCACAACAAGGTAACCTTTACTCTGTGTTGTTGAAGCTGCATTGGACTCTGTGTAGGACATTCAATAGCTTCTCCTTTTTAGAAGTTTAACTGGTTTTGTTCAGAGGGTGGAGATGAGAGTTCAGGGAACCACACAGAATAGATAAGCTTTCATTTCCAGACCACCAGGTCAACACAGCCCACTGACTAGAGTTACCAATAATCCTAATTGTTGAATATTTGAAGGAGCCTACACTGAATGAATGAATGAATTTCATTCCAATTCTTAGTTAATAATGAATAGTGTTGTTATTACTTAATTGACCATGGCATGTGTGGGCAGTGCTGTACAACCATAAGGCAACACATGATCGGTGAACCAAGAAACATTGTAAATCAGCATGAATATCCATCCTTTCTTTGCCTTTCAAATAAGTTAAGTATAGAACAACTGCCCATATTACAAAAAATAGTTATCCCAATAGGCAGGCTGAGCAGAGGGGCCAAGGACTGACTGTGCCTGGGGACTGAAGTACTTTATTTGTATTGTTGCAGCACCCCAAATCTCCAACTAGTATGAGGCTCCCCTGTGCTCGCAAATATGAAAGGATGGTCCCTGCCACTAAAAACTTACAATCTAACCTCTCACCTTTAGAAATGGTACACCTGAATTGGGAATGATGTGCAACAAGGAGGCAGCCGGTAAAAGATTATATTGCCAGTGCCCAAATTGTGCTTGGGCTGTGCCAAACAGAGGACTCAGGCTTCCAACTGTATCTAACATATAGTAGCTGCAGAAAATTCACTTTTAAAAAGTTTCATTTTTTAAAAAAAGCTTTATCTATTGCAAACTTTTCTCTGAAATTTAGCATTTTTATGCCATCATTTAGGAGGTTTATGCCAACTGTGGAAGACAGCAAGAAAATTACCTATATGTAATTTTAAATCTCCACTTGGTTTGACAGCTTCATACTTCAGGAGTCAAAGCATTTTCTGCTACAGACAGCAGACTACTTCCGTAGATTCACTGAGTAGTCCTAGATCTGACAGATTCGTCATATAGCTCTTCTGCGATTATGTGCTCGGCAATTGCTCACACTCAACATTGGAAATGGAAGTATGTGTGTGAGAGAGAGAGAGAATAAATGTAGGTCTAGGAAACCAAGGTTATCATTTATGCCTTTAAATATGTGCTATGGAATCTTATCTTTCACCAGGGGAGCTACCAGAGCTTAGCATCTCATTCAAAGGATGACACTTGGTTCATACCGTGCTTTCTCCCCTTTCCTATGTGAAAAATATCCTTTTAGGAAATTATCCGCAATGTATAACAGGACAAAATCAAACAATCATAAATCTGTTTTATACATAAAGTCAGATGTTGAATACTTTACTCACATTGTTGAGCAGTTACTCACATGTGTAACTCAATAACTCAACTAAATTTAGTGGGACTACTTGTGGATAGTTGCTCATATATGGGGTAAAGTTCAAAATCTGGTCTGTGATGCAGAATCACAAGCAGACAGTATGTTACAACCAAAAGCAGCATGAAAGCCAAGGTGGGAAACATCAGTAGTCCATGTTTCAGTAAGGTTCTAGGACTGGGAAAACCTGGGTCAGCAAGATTGCAAGAAAAACACGAGGTTACCATACTTGCAAATTTCTTCCTTCTCCATCCCCTTTTCTCCTTTAAGCAAACACTGACTATGAGATGTCCCTCATAAAAATCCTCCTTTGATCCATCAACATGGACCTGTGATCCTATCCTTCCCCATCTCTTGACTTCTCTTGTTCCCACTATCATCCTCCCACTATTGACAAGCTCTCTCTCTAAGCAGGTTCCTTTCCCTCTGCCTGTTAATATGCTACTACTACTTGTCCTTAAAAATCGTACTTGATTCCTCCTGCCTATTTCCCTCCCACCCATTCCCATATAGACTTCTTGAGCAGGCTGCCAATTCTCACTGCATCACTGCATCGTCTGTACCTCCTGGAATCTCTGTAATCTGGTTTCTGCAAATTACACCTCACTGAGACTGATCCCATTAAGGTCATCAGTGACACACTTCTCAGCCATGTTTATCCTCCTCGGTTGATTTGCTCCCTTCCCTAATATCACTCCTCTCTCTAACTACCTCTCCATCCTGAACTTTCAGAGTCCTACGAGCTCAGTTGGTTTTCTCCTGACATCTATCATCACATGCCTCATTTGGTGGCATCTCTTCTTACTTTTTGTTCTCCATTGGCATTCCTCAATTATTGTCTTTGGTATCCTCAGATTCTCCCTTTTTACATTCTCCATAGAAGTCCTTGTTCTCAGTTCTGGTTCCTAGTACCACAGTGGCCCACAGCATCTGGAAGCAATTGCAGGGAAAGTCCTGCTCAGTCCCTGCAGCCCTGGGACGGAGTTTGCTCAGTGTGGATGGGACACTTAGAGAATTTAGCTGCCAAATGCTTCTACTGAGCATGCAGGAACTTAGCTATCTTTACACAGGAAAAATAACATATTTTCCCCCTAAACATACTCTCTGAAGTGACTGAGGGAGACACCCAGCACAGAAAATTTCAGCCCAAATAGTTAAAATATGTCAAAGTCATAAGCAACTGAAAACAGTGTCTTATAAGGGAAATAATGGGCAACCTTAAGTATAGGAGACACTGCCTATAATAATACAGCTCTGCCTGTAATAGAAAAATATGATATTAGAGCATCTCATGATCTTTCAAAGCTTTGGGTGTCCCTAAGCCTCTGATTGCCAGAGGCTGGGATAGAACAACAGGGTATGGGTCACTTGATAATTGCCCTGTTCTGTTCATTTCCTTTGAAGCATCTGACATTGGCCACTGTCGGAAGACAGGATACTGGGGTAAATGTACCATTGCTCTGACCCAGTATGGCCATTCCTAGGTTCTCATGTTCATCCTCCTGTACCCCTTTGTATTATGTCTAAGCAAAATTATAAGGTTATGGGGGCAGGGGAAAGACATTCACATTTGTCTATAAATTACCATGCACTTATATTGTATCATACAGAAAATAAATGAATTAAAGTAATCTTAATCAATAGACCAACTAGTAAATGTGCTGATGTAGAAAAAAATAATGAATTGGATGAAAGTGAATAAGCTTTGAATTGGCAGAGAAGTCAGAAGGCCTGATATCCTTCATTAATGATGCAATCGATTTGTTGAGGGCAGGAAAAACTATGTTACAACAACAGTGAATCAACATGAAAGGTATAGGGAAAGACCTATATTTTAACATTGCATAGGATACCATCAATAGTAACTGCAGAGTTATGGTTGTATTGAATTTTTCAGTTAAAGCATGGTTAAGATAATAGCTGAGCAAAATTCAGAATTTCTATCGCATGAGAAATTCCAACATTCCTTTTCATCCTGAAATGGGATGAAAAGTTGAAATTTTTGGACAGAATTTCCCCCCCCAAAAATTGATTAAGAAATGGTTGATCAAAACATTTCAACATTTCTGAAATTGAAACCTTTCATTCCATTTTGTTGAATTGACCCAAAATGCTTTGTTTTGAGTCAGATCACCATTCAACTTCATGTCTCTTGCCTCACAAGAGTTGTGGTTCAGGCCCCGATCGTGTTCGTCCCTGGAGGATCACATCTCCAAAATGCAATGCGGACCCAGCTTACTGAGCTGCCTGGTGCCTCAGGGGAGTCATATGACTGAGTGCATCGTGGGAGACTTAGTCTGCCAGGCAACCTGGTCCATAGGATACAATGGAGCCCAAATTACAACTGTCATAAGTAATGCACCAGGGAAGTACATTTTAATATTTTTGAATTGATTCAAGTTAAAACATTTGGGGCCATTTCAATAAAACAAAATATTCTAATTCAGGTCAAATCAACACAAAATATTTAGTTTCAAGTTTTTCTAGTGGAAAAATCAAATATTTTTAGCAAAAATGAAATTTTCCCATGGAAACTTCATTTTCAGTTGCAAAATAATTCCCAAGGAAAAATTCCAACCAGCTCTTGTTTATATCCCTTTATCAGACATGAAGGCAAACTCTTATCCTTTCAAAAATTACATTGTTCAGTTTTAAGGTAATGTACAAAATGTTTGACCAATCCCCAAATAATAATTCTGCAGTGGCTATATTTTCATGATCTTAGTATGCTGCTCAGTTTTGTCTTCAGCTCCTACCTGTACTTTACCAACTTCTATCCTCTGCTCTTTACTAGGATATAAAGAACCGCTATCCTAAGGGATGTCTCTGTCCTACCACATGCTCCTCCACACCTGTCAGATTTCCCCCAGATCTTAATTTAAAAACTGCTCTATGATCTTTTAAATTTAATATGCCAGAAATCTGGTTCTGTTTAGATTTAGGTGGAGCCCATCCTTCCTGCATAGGTTCCCCCTTTCCCAAAAGTTTCCCCAGTTCCTAATAAACCTAAATTCCTCCTCCCTACACCACTGTCTCATCCACACATTGAGACCACGCAGTTCTGCCTGTCTAACTGGCCCTGCACGTGGAACTGAAACTATTACAGGGAATGCTATTACAGGTTGCATAGACAACCTTAATTTTAGCATTTCCTAATTTTTGAGTGCATAACTTTGCAACCTTAATACTCTTTTAACACAGATGTTTGCATATTATAGTCATGCTAGTATAACAATGATGAGTAAAGTTCTTCTAACTCTTTAGTAGCGGGGGCTTACTTTAAAAAAAAAGTTTTGCACTTTTGATTTCTCAGTTTGTTTCTTTTTGGTTTTCAGTATTTTGTCATCAACTCTGGTCATGGTTTTGTGGTTTACTTTAATAATGGAACAATTTAGTGAAAATCATATTTGTCACACAATAATGAACACATTTACAAACTAACTTTGAAATGCAATACAGTTGAGGTAGTCTGTAGGTAATGCTGAACAAAGTAATATCAGCTGAGGCCCTGATGCTCCAAAGCATCCTCTGACACAAACTCTTGGACCCATTCAGAATCCCACTGAAGTGTCTAAAACATCTGAAATATCTAAGCACAAAACGATTAAGGATTTAATAAAGATTCTATCATTTAACTACTTGATGAACCTACTTCTTCTGTAGTCTAGATACTATTCTTGACTCAAAGTGCAGCCCCCATACTTTTCACTTTCTTATTACCTACCTCCCCATATCAAAAAAAGAAGATATATGATTCCCCACCACCATCCGCCCCAGGCTGCAGAAGTCTGGCAGCCATTCTGTTATTTGTGTCAACAGTGACAAAAATGGAATTTTCTTCAGCAATGGCAGTGACTGAAAAGTAATGGAAAGCACATAAAGTTGAAATGTATTTCCCATTTTGGAAGTTTCATTTCATTTTATTTGTCGCCCTTGTGTCTCCACTGATAGAGAAATTTCAGAAGCACCACGTCCTTAACCTTTTTCATTACCAGTTGGCCTCCTTTAATCTTACATAAAAGTTGGTTGGTGAAAAGAAGGATTCAAGATAACCCTCTTAAATATGAAAAATAGGTTTAACACTACCCAATATTCGGTAACATAACAGTCATCCTCCTTTATATTCAATGTGGAACTTCTATACAGTAAGATTGTGACAAAACACAGTCTTGTGGCTTGTGTGGCAAACCCAGGACAAACAGCTACAAAGGGGGGGTAGTAAGTAGTCCCAGGGGGATAAAAAAACCTCTCCCAATCCACTGAGAGATAACCAGGGGGAAATAAGGTTCAGCTGGAAAAGGGTTACCAGGGAACTAATTAGGTTCAGCTGGCTCCAACTGCTGAAGACCTTTTTAAACCCTCCCCGGTGTGGAAGGGGGGGGGGGGAAAGAGTGAGAGAAGCAGGGAAGCTGCCAGTAAGGTAGGTGCAGCAAAGCTCTGAACCCTTCCGGCCAGGAAGGCTGCACTCTGTCCCCAGGGGGGGAGAAAAACAAGAGCAAGGGACTGACTGAGGGAAGGAATAACCAGACCCTGTGCTACCTACGAGGGTTTGCCTTGCCAAGCCTCCGTCTCCAAGGCTAAAAAGGACTGAGCTAGCTGAGGAGAAGGAGGTACTTTGCCACACGTGGTGTCAGGAGTGGGATGTGAGTGAGGCTCTGTGGCAAGCCATCTCAAGGCAAGGTAAATCACTTAAAAAAAAAAAAAAAAACAAAAAACAAAACAAAAACAAAAAAAAATGGAGGACGTAGTGAAGGCGTTGATACAGGCCACTGCAGCCCAACAAGAGGCTACCCGGGTACAGATGGCGGCCCAGCAAGAGTCAGTACGTGTCCAACAGGAGACAAACCACTTGCTGATGAACCAGGCGGCCCAAGATCACGCCACCCTGAATGAAGTAGTGAACCAGTTGAAAGCCCTGACCACGCTGACGCACGGGCCCCAGGGGACCCGGCCACTACGGGCAAGCAGCTATTTACAGAAGATGACAACAGATGACGATATAGAGGCCTATCTCCTTGCATTCGAGAGGACGGCACTGAGGGAGACCTGGCCCCAAGACCAGTGGGCAGGCATCCTGGCTCCATTTCTGTGTGGGGAGGCTCAGAAGGCCTATTTCGACATGACCGCAGAAGCAGCTATGGATTACCCCCAGCTGAAGGCGGAAATCCTGGCGAGGTCAGGCGTGACGCCGGCCATAAGGGCCCAGCGCTTCCACGAGTGGAGGTACCGGGACGACAAAGCGCCGAGGTCCCAGCTATTTGACTTGATCCACCTCGCCCGGAAGTGGCTGCGCCCCGAGACCCATGGGCCGGACAAGGTAGTGGAAATCCTAGTGTTGGACAGGTACATGAGGGGGTTGCCGCCGGACATACGAGGGTGGGCCCGTCAAAATGA